>JAVYIG010018005.1:0-23214 GCA_035222895.1 Strongylocentrotus droebachiensis
TTTTAAAGAGACGGGGCTATGCTATGGATACGCCACTGTCATTTTTGTTGGTTTTAAGAAAAACAAAACATTTCATACCAATTGTTAAAGAAGAATGATAATGTTATTCTGATATAATAAGATGCAGAGAAAAGCCGCTCGAATTTTAATACTAACTCGGTGAAAGGGAACGATTCTGTCTGGATTCTGCTTTTCGGGCGAGTCGCGTAGTTGGTGATTTTGACAGAGGGGATCTCGGGATCAGCTGCTTATATATTTCGCGCGTTACTTTGTATTTGTGGCGCGCCAGCTCTTCCATTAATAAAACTTACAGTTTTCAAGTCACCCACGAACACTCATACTCCTACAATATGACGGAAAACTGTCAGCTATGTTGGAATAATGAATTCCATAGGGAATTTTCACTGCTCAGTGATATTTTGTTGAGCTGTAGAAGTAATTAAATGACTTTCTCTTTACTATAATGAATTTCTACTTCCGGGAAGGAGTATCACAAAAGTCTGAATATTATATGAATATTCATCTAATAGGACTCTTTCTAGAACCTTAAATTTAAGAAAGAATTTTATTTCTTTTTTAATTCAATGACGTACAAGTTTTATTAAATAAATATATTTATTATACAAACATATTAATTAACCTCAATTTCAATTTTTACTGTAAGTATTTTAGTAAATTATTTGTAAAAATTTGGAATTTAGATTGATAAATAGTTAAAGTCTCGTGACGTCACATTCTACCATTTTGGATTTGCACGAAACCTCGTGGTCACATACCGGTAAGTGGTATATTTTTTTAAATGTCTAGTTTTCAATCTTTGTTGTTATTTTGATAACACAAACATTATCATGTTTTAATATTTATCATGAGTGCAACTTCTACATTATGTCAAAGTTTTAATTGAGCAAATCTAAAGTACTGAAACTTACTACTTTACCTGGGTGTGTATGTGCATGAGTGTGCATTTGTGCGCACGTGAAGCTACACTCGAGTGGGTTTGTGACCGTGGTGGTCCGCCGTAGCTCCCGGCATGTTCTCAGTGCGTAGACAGCAGGGCCAATGTCCGTTATGGTAGTCGTGCCGCGCCATCGGGCCGCGTTATTTTTTTATGCGGCACAGATTGGGGCTTTTTTTTAAAAGGGGTCTTGATTTACAGACTAATACTGGTCGAGTGCGTACTAGACAGTATAAGTAGTAGAGGTCTGTTTTTAATAGTGTTACATGTAATCCACTACCGCATGGAAAATCATTACATCAACAATTAAAATCAAATTGGAAATCTGAAGAGGAGGCAGCACGTCAATAAGGAGAACATCACAATAATTAGTCAATAAAACTTAACTAACTTAAACGAAGAGGAATGTTATCTAAACACATAGTTCGCGATGGATATACAAACTTCTTCGCAGCGCTAATGCGCTAGCGAACATGAGTAGTCTCACGTACGTGCAGACACTATTCAGAAGGGAAAGAACGTACTTCCCATAGGTTTAACACGCGCCATGCCCCAATCTGTGCCGCATAAAAAAATAACGCCATCGGGCCATGCCATATCAGCATGCGCATGATCATAGCGGATGCCCACGATTCTGGCTAGTATACTTTCGTATCCATTTTTTCCCATAACTCCGGCGTGGACACCAAAAAATCAAATTAATCTTCATGATCTATTGTCTATTGAATCGTGCAAATAATGCCTTGGCCATGATTAAAGTCATTTTTGGGTTATTTTTCCTATAATAAACGAAGACATTTTAAATAACACCGTCTATCTCACAGGTTTCACGGCAAATCGCTGCACAATTAATATTGCATATGACGAAGAGGTGCGAACGGGCCCGCCTGCGTGAAGTTAACAACCGTAAACTTCATGCTCACTTGCCAGTAGGGGGTGCTGGTCCGAGAGAGAGGATCGTCCTCATAAACAAGGACAAAATGCGACCTCAAAAAAAGGGATCGTCTGCATTTTCGCGGACGTTTTTTTTCACTGGCGCTCTGCAGGTTTCAGGTTACCGAACCGCCCGCTGGCGATGACAAAAATGGATTCCCCGGGGGGACCCTAGTTCTCCGTCTAATTTCATGGGTTGTCCGTCTTCCCAAGGATTTATTGCTAATTATGTGAAGGTCTCTGTACAAATTCAATGTAAAATGCATCAAGAAAATCATGGCGGAATCCGTTTTTTGCCTCGCCGATGCGCCGATCAAAAATATGAAACATCTGCGAAAAATGCAGATGATCCTTATTTTTGAGGACGCATGGGTCCGCGTTTACAAAGATGATCCTTATTCTCGGACCAGCGCCCTTACTGCTTGCGGGCCCGCACCTCATCGTCGTTACGGTATGCAATTGTATTGTAAATTTGCATGGTTTGCCGTAAAATCTGTGAGAAAGTGTATATTATAAATAGATCTAGGATCTATAATGTCTTTGTTTTTAGAAAAAAAATACTCCAAAAAAGTGATGCCAATACCCGGGCCTAAGGCTTCTTCATTCTTCTACGCCTACGATTTGTGCGCTTGTCATCAAATTCAGAAAATTGCCAGATTTAAAATAAAATAAAAAAATAAATAAAAAATTCTATTGGAGTTTGAATGAAATTAATATAAACAAAATACAGACCACAACATACCTAAACTCACGGATCTGTTACGGTCTTTCACCATTTGTTGACGATCTTGCAGATTTTGACAGATTTTAATCAAATAATTGTAGCAGAAGGAATATGACGCACACACAAGACCGACAACGATAAAACCAGAGGGTCACTAAAATCCTTCTCACTTAATTCGCAAGAGGTAGACCTTAAAAATATGGGATCTAACTTCAGTCAAAGAACTTGTTGATGGCAATTAACATGATAGATGTCGAAAAATGCCACTAAAATATAAAAACAAAAAAGATATCTTTTTAAATACAGATTTTTATGAAATGGACATTAGAATATAGATAGAAGACAATTTTTGTGTCGATCTTGATTTGGTTTGAGCCTCGTAGCTACAGCCATCTCAAAATGAGAGGGGGAAACTGAAAGAGGATGCCAATTCTAACAAAACCATGGTGAAAAATGTTTAAATTCCAGAGTTTACCTGGTTAAATAAATATTTTCTGAAGACGGCTTCAATCCCACAGTGTCATAATTTTACCCCCCCCCCCCCCACATTTGCACATGTACCAACTTATACATGTTTTTTTAGTGATATGTAATTACTGTTACTGTTAACCTACTAAATATTGTTTTGTATTCCCCCAAATTATTACCAGGATTTTCATATTTCTGTCTTCCAATGTATTGTACAGGTCAGATAATAGGAGGCAGCTGTTAGCACCTCATCACATTAACCAAGATGAATCCCGAAAAGTTATCAAAGCTCCAGAAGCAGGTCAGAATAGGTGGTAAAGGTACTGCCAGGAGAAAAAGGAAGGTCGTCCACAAAACCGCAACCACAGACGACAAGAAATTACAGACATCGTTAAAAAAATTAGCTGTAAATAATATACCAGGTATTGAAGAGGTAAGCTATGTCTTCTTATCTGACTTCATAATTAAAAGATGAGCAAGTGGTTATTGTTGATCAAAAATGTACTCTGCAAAGCTTTTTTTTTTTCCTTCATGAAAATTTATTGAAACTGGGAGTATGACAATAGGGCTAGGCAGTATTCTTTGACTTGGTATGCAAACTGTTTGACATTTAATTATAGTTTGAAACTTGTTCCTTAGATATATGTAATTGGTCAGGATAGAGACATTTCACGGATCCAGTGAATTTTAGGTGTTTTTCATGTGTTCTCTCATTTTGCCCATAAATGGGGTTGGTTGTAAATAGATTTCACCCTCCCCCCCCCCCCCCCCCCCCCAAAAAAAAAAAAAAATTATATATATGTTATGTCTAAATTTATGGTCACATTTCCATAATACTGCATAAGTCGAAGTGGCTCTAATCAAATTTTCCAAACTATGCAGGACATGTTACTTTCACTTCCCAAGTCAAGTAGCGGTCCTAACAGATTCCATGTATGCAGATTTAACTGCATACTCTGGAACATATTGAGCATACCTTGCTCTTGCCCATAGATATCTTTATATTAATAATATTATAGCTAGTTCTTATATAGCGCTTTTCAAGGAAATGTTCATATCTTATACCAACAGGTAAATATGATCAAAGATGATGGTACTGTGATTCACTTCAACAACCCTAAAGTTCAGGCATCATTAGCAGCCAACACGTTTGCAATCAGTGGGCATGCTGAGAACAAGCAGCTAGCAGAGATGCTCCCTAGCATCATTAACCAATTGGTAAGTTGATGAAGTCCCTCTTTGCTCTCATTTCTTGCAGAATTTATAGTCAGTACTGGTCTGAGGATAGGTATTGTGTCAGCAATACAAAATAAACAGTCTCCAAGAATTGCTCTTTGATATGTGAGCAGGAGAGTGAAGAAATGCCTTGATTTTTGCAATATCCTTATTATGAACCACTTACAAAAGTATCATTTTGCAAAGTCCTGGTTGGTTATGTAGGGACACTGATTTTCCGCGATCACAGAAAACGGACGGAATTGACCATTTGAAACGGAAAATCACGGAAAATCCCTTATACCTCAAAACTTTTCATTCTTCAAGAAGAAAATCGTAAAACTTAAACTATTTTTGTGACTCGTTATGCAGTGAAAAAATATCTTCTGGCCTAAAATCATGGTTGATAATTCCGAATATTTAGCAATATTTGTCAGATTCTTAGGAGACAAGGCGCTGCCATTTTGTTTTCGCTGGACCAATAGAGATTGTTAGGGGCGCTAGAGTGTGCGCCTAGTTATAAGGGACACTACGCCTAGTACTTGAAATTTGATGCTAGTATTACCTAGACGTAATACTAGGCACACACACGCCAGCAGCGGGCGCTAAGTGCGGCGATATTGTACACACGCTGTTGTACAGTTCGAAAAAGGGGCTGGCATGTGCGCCTAAAATCGATCGATCGTGGATCGCTGACATGACAGCCAAGACTTAAATGTTTTCGTCGACGTCGGTACTACTGTATCGTTCCGTCAGGAATATGTCGTGTTCTGACACATTCCGCTAACTTTAGTCTGCTTGTCTAAGTTTGAATTTGAAGTTGGTAAATCTAAACATTTGATAATTTTTCGTAGGTCTAGCCTAGACCCTAGGGCCCGAATGCACAAAGCAAGGTTTGAGCTCAGACCAAGGTTTAAGTTTAAACCTCCTTTTGTTTCGCCAAACCTCCTTTTGTTATTTACAAACCAGGTTTATAAATAACAAAAGGAGGTTTAAACTTAAACCTTGGTCTGAGCTCAAACCTTGCTTTGTGAATTCGGGCCTAGGGGTCTAGATCTATATTTTCACTAGTATTTTGCATCAATTTTATCCAGTCCCGTCCGTATGTTTTTGAGTGGTTATCAGTGGCTTGTCAAAGGCGGCGGCTTTAATAGAACATTTGTACCATACAAGTCCATGTTTTAATGAAAATCTTATGTAAACAGAATTTTAGTTTTTTCATGTGTACAAAGTCTATGGCAAAACGGAATTTCCGTTTTTCAGCCCATCTGAAACGGAATTCCAGATTTTTTTAAACGGAAAACCAGTGTCCCTAGTTATGGAAAGCTTTGCAAGGTTTGCTCAAGGCGCAGCTTCAAAAGACAATTGGCCCGTAATATGAAGTGTTTTGCATTGATTTCCACTTGTGAGGATCTGTGGAAGAATGATGATGATACAGCAATATGCAGTCAAAGAAAGGACTCCTCCTCCAGTGTAATTTAGCAATAATTTTGTTTTAAGACTAATCTCTCTCTCATTATGCTCAAATAAGTCATACATGTACCATCTCTGTTGTTTGTCACATATTTACCTTACAGGGCATGGATGGTACAACTTTTGGAAGTAAAATGCCAGATAGCATGCCCGTAGAAGAGACAGGAGGCAAGGGAACCGTAGTTAAACCAGACACAATTGATGAGGAGGAAGAGGATGTACCGGGTAAGTTCTTAAAAAACAATCCATTTTGCTTCTTTATACCAACAGGGATTTTTAAATGTTTCTGTGTGTTGTAGGCTTGAGTCGGTACGGTCGATCACACCGGGACCCGACCGTTGCCGTCGGGTCCCGGTTTCGTTTTTTGAGAACCGACGCTCCGAAAAAAATAAAGAAATATGTAAGAAAGTGCAGTTTTGCACACCACTAAAATCAATCCACCTTAAAACTTAAGTATTTAATTGTTACCAATCATATTCTAGCTCATCCTGAATCAATTCGAACTGCTGATATAAATTGCAAAGCAGTTCGCCCCATGGGGTTGTTTTTGCCAGCTACTAGCCAGCTACTGTACTGGCCGGGTCTCTCGGCAGGATTAATAAATCAGGTTGAAAGAAACATTAATGTTTGAATAATAAAACGGCTTTCTAAAAAGCGCTTCTTTACAACATACCGATCGAATAATTTTTAAAAGACAAAATATATATTTTTTCTTTGATTTTGAACACCGCATGCTTCTTTTAAAAGCTGAAAATTACTTGGTAATCACAAGAAGTTTCGATACGGATAGTTGTTGCAAGGCAAGTTCAGACTAGTCTCGGAAAATGCGCAGTACTCCTCGTCGTGAGTAGTTGTCTTTCCAATTGTGCTCTCGTAGCTTTTAATGATTTTTTTCTCGTTACGACCACGTCTTTGTTTGGGTTCGTTCTGGCACGCCTTACAGCTAACGACGAGCACTGCGCATTTTTCCGAGACTAGTCTTAACTTGCCTTGCAACAGCTATCCGTATCGAAACTTCTTGTGATTACCAAGTAATTTTCAGCTTTTAAAAAAAAGCATGCGATGTTTAAATTAAGAGATAAATATTTATTTGTCTTTAACAAATTATTTGATCGGTATGTTGTAAAGAAGAAATTATTCTAACATTCATATTTTTTGACCCGATTTATTCAACCTGCATGAATCAAAATGGCGGCTCGAATGTTGTCTTTATATTTTTGCTCGAGTTTTTTTACTTTGAGAGGCACGATAATGGCACTAAACATCGCCAATCATGGATGAAAATAATGTCAAATGGAAGAATATACCAATCTGTGTCGAGGTATGCATGTGTTGATTTATTTATACTGATAAAAAAGGTCACTTTTAAGGGACATACTGATGATATGCGCTTTTTATAGAGGCAAGTGACAAATCCTGCGAGCTGATTTCGGGACACCGGGTCCCGATCAGTGCAAGGCCGTCGGGACCCGGTTTATGAAAATCCCGACATGACTCAGGCCTAGTGTGTTGTGTTTTATTACAAATGTGCAATTGTGTGCTGTAATGACAAGACCCAGTTCTGGGACCCGTTTCTCAAAGATTTTTTCAATGATAAAATGACAAAAATCAGTGACAAATCTGCTGATAACCAATCAGAAGCATGGATTTCACTAGCTTATAACAAAAACTGTCATTTGTCACTGATTACAAGTTTTGTGAAATGAGGCCCTGTTCTCAGTAAGATGAATGCAGCGATACATAATTATAATTTTTTTTTTTTTTGCCAAGAGGGATGAAATGCCCTGTGAAGATCTTGCAAAACATTTCTTTTTCCTGAGAGTTGAAGGTCTTTCAACAACAAATTGTGTACAATCGGCTTTTTGTACATTTTGGTACATTACACTGACAATATCTTACATGGTATTTTTAAAATCCTGAAAAATCTTGTTTGTTAGACCTTCTTTTTGCCAATGTCTTAGAAAATACATTTTATTTTGATTTCCATTTTCAACTTTGTTTTACCCTTAGAATTGGTTGGAGACTTTGATGCCCCGTCCAAGCAGGAGGCCTAAGAGAGTCCCTAAAACATGGACCACTCTTAACAAGTCCAGCTTTGCGTTGAGACCAGCCAAGCGTGGAAACATTCTCAAGAATTTGATCTATTACCGGACTTTCGTACTGTTGCCCAGAGCCTGGGCCAGTATGGACTTCTGTCAGCCACAGAACTGACATTTGTTTTCATCCCATTTATCAAGAGGAGCAACGTTTTGAGCTCTTTTTGACCCCCTTAGTCAAGGGGGGAGATACCTCGTCATTCTTTCTATGTAGACGGCCTCCATGGATTTTCCGTACATGGAATGTTTTTCTCTCAATACAGGATTTTGTTCATGTTCTTCGCAAGTCCATTGTATTTTTTCCCTAGAAGTTCATGGAATATAAAACAGTAATTAAAAGAAAAGTTTAAGTTTCTTCATATTGGGCCCGATACAAGCCATGATCCTGTTATCAACTTCATACAGTTATCGGATACATTAACGCATATAATTTAATTGTTCATGAGAGAAAATACCTCAGACTCCTCACAGGCCATTTTATTCAATTGGCTGGTGGCACTCCTTTATCTAGTATTTGCAATATCAGGTAGATGTTCGACATTTTCTCAAAATCGTGAATTATTCAATGGGTTGGCATTACAATCCATAAATTCCAATGCAAAGATTTGTTTAGTTTCAGTCGTAGTTAAGAATACATTGTATTTAATATGTTACATCCAACCCTTGGTATTTAGTTTGTATTCTAATTTTCCCATTTACATGTATGTCTTATGTCTTGTGTTAAGGACTGGAGGTAGTTCATTGCTCGAAAGATAAGTTTGTGCGGCAATTTTATTGCCAGATAGCACCAATACCCGTTTTTATGAACTTGTTAAATGGGTCTCTTCTTTGGCAACTTATTACAAATTATTGAAACGGACCCATCATCACCCCTATGAAATTCGACCGTCCTGGGCAGTTAGTTGGTCATACTACATTAGTGGGAATTAGTAGTTGAAATTCTCTACCTTATAATATTCGACTACATGTACGGTATACTTAATTTCATTGCTGCAGTTATACTTGATCAAAAGCTGAATTTAGCAAAGCAAGACATTTCTTTATTCTGATTTTAAACGTGACTGGTGCCCGGTTATACAAAATGGTGCAGAAAGCAAGAGAGGGTGTGCAGAATTTTTGTATTAAACTGAAAATGTATTTTTTTATTTTTAAGAATTTCCTCAAGAGGCGCCACTATTTTAATTATATTTTGTACTTGAGAGTAGTTGCTTGCATGAAATTACTATGTTTTCTTTACATCTGATTGTCAAGATGTTAGAGTGTAATGGGATATACATATTTGGAGGTTGAATTTTTTCTCCCAATTCTTTTGGTACCCGGGGTGCTTCTCAAACCAAACTCTCCAGCCAATGATCACTTTCATCATTTATCCAATGTAAATAACTTCCTTTTGCCCAGTGTCCAACTGTCCATTGAGGATGGTTATGATTTGGCTACCAGATTTGCGCAAGATATTTACTCTAAACATTGCTCATACATCAAAAGTTATGTGTAAACAGTGTTGGAACATTGCGACAAGAAGCTAACTTGTACTTGCAGAAGATCATTGAGAATTTTGTATGCAATTTATTAATGTAATTGAAAGTTTGATTGCTTCGTATGAACATTGCAGTATGGCTTGCACACTAAATGTCTTGATGGCATCTCAAAATCATACCCACTTGGTTGTGCTTGGTAAAAATTGTTGTACACGTATTTGTCTGAACTCAGCAATTGGGTTAATTTCCTTCTGGTATTGGCAAGGAGTGATACAAATTGAGACTAATCGCAGCTTCAATAGGTACTAGTTAAACAAATTTACAAGTCATTTGAATTGTATACATGATTCAAAATCTTTTAACACAATTGGTGGTGAAAAGGGGAGTATTTCAAACGATGAATACTGTGTGTATTGTTGATTCCATGGCATGCATTCAGTCCTTTATGGGTATGAATGTTATTTGATTACATTACTATAAAACCGGCAACTTTTGCAAATGAAGGATGGCCATATTCACTGAAAGAAACTCGCAAATTGCAACAACCAAAATTGTGGCAAGAGACATTTGCAAATCTGAACCGTTCTTGCATGCTGAAGTTTCTGATTTTACAGTATTAACTGGTCTATTTAATTCGCCTGAAGCTGGCAAATGTTTGTAAGCTTTCCTTCTCTGTGTTTGTAATGAGAAAGTTCATTGGAGCTTCTACTTTTTGTAACGATAATGGCTTATGAATAACCCAATGCAGAGGGGGGAAATGCATAATTAGTAATGACAACTAGATTATTGAACATAAAAATGATTATTTATTACAATTTTTCATACCTTGCACATGAGAAGCCATGTTCTTTTTAAAAGGACTTGTTAATGCATCAAAAAGCATTCTTTCAAATTCAATTCATCTTGGAAACGACCATTGCCAAGAGAGCTTTAAAGGTATTTTCTTAACTAACCAATGGGACAGTCGCAGTGTAATTTATCAAATGACTATGAGACGCGGGGAGAAATAAGTTTGCTCTGATTTACATAAAAAAGATGATAAATATGCTTATGGATCTAAGATTCATGATTTATTCATCAAATTGTATAATAGACATTTTTTCTAAAAACATGTACATGTAGCATGCATTTAAGTCATTTTTTGGTGAGTAACAGTACAATAAAAAGTACAAAACAGTTGTACACTGTACATTGTAAACACAACTTCTCTCTTTCTCTTGTCCTTTTATGTCATGTAGATCTTTGCGGCCAGAATTTTGTTTTAAACATGGTCTTACTCTAAACAACACTGCCTAAATTTTTGCCGCCTTTGTGAATTTTGGTTAATCTGTTGACAATAAATTGAAAAAAATTAATGTCCTACTTTCAGCTTTTCAAGCATAAACCTTACAATGACATGACATCCCGAGTGGATTCCTGCTTCTTTAGTTACACATGAATACATGATTTTCTGTAAATGTACTATCTTTCCATCAAAATAGACTAAATTATCCAGAATCTACACATCTCATACAAATTAAAAACTCAGAATATGGTTAGCTAGCTGACAAAAAATGTCTGGCAGCAATTACACCAGACTTTCTTTCACCAAAGATTTACTTATGGTTGGGTTTGGGATTAGGTTTGCCGTTACGGATTTTGGTCCATTGTTCAAGCTGGGAGTCCTGCTTCCTCAACAAATACACACAACATATTGAATAATATAAACTAGTAATTTTGTACATAATATATGCAAATTCTCATACAAAAGGTAAAAATATTATATAAGTACTTTTGGATTGCAATAGGAGTGTCAAACAAAACCCAAATTCCTATTTCCAGAGGTCCTGCTCAATCTACCTGAATTTTCCCTTTCTAAACACTGAAATAATGCCCACTGCACATCTTGAGTGTGACTCGGTTATTAAATCTGAGATGCGTGGCCCTACCTGTTATCAGTGTCTGTGATATGGTGTTAAATTAAAGCCCAACAAAAATTGCGCTTCAAAATGACCAAGAAGTGCCTTAAAAAAGTAAAAACCTTTGAGTGACCAGTTTTACCATACTTGTTTTCTCCAATAGACTGTAGTGTTATTAAAACCGTTTGGCAAACGCAAAATTTTATTTCGATTTTCAATCACAAATATCTTGGTAATCAGACAGGCGATCGGCTTGTAAAAGTCATGGGGTTCCTGACTGACCTAAAGGTTCATAATTATCATTACAGCATGAGCTAAATCTAAATCAAGGATTTTTTTAAAGGATCTAAGACAAAGTTACCGGATCCCTCTAAAGAAAATGAATTGGCATTGGATCAATTTTTTTATTGGATATAATGCTCATAATTCACTAATTTGCTTCTCCCACTTTTCTGCTTTATTAAAACCAACTTGGTATCAGGATGGACTTCCCCTTTAACCTCCAGAAATCATACAATAACGGGGCCCGTACAACTGGATGGCATCGTCTTATTTCTGCAGGCTCAAACTAAAAAAGAACTTCAACAGATATGAACAAACCCTGTCCTCATCGAGGTGGAAACGATACTGGAACACCAACTTAGTTTGCACCTGCCAAACTCCTTTCTCTTGATGATCTAAACCGTCCATAATCGTATTCTATTAATTCGAACCGGTGCTAGGAATCAGTCGTGTTTAAGACTTGGACCATGGTCTAACATCTTTGGTTCAACTCAAAGTACATTTAGATGGAAACTTCAATCCAATATTGGATTTACATATTAGTTGAATAGGGGCAAATGGAGGAACACCCCTGGCCTAGACCCTGCATCAGAGAAGCATAATGACTCCCTGAATCACTTCTCAAAGGAGTCTAATCAGTCTTTCCTGTAGAGGTCGTTACTGCAGTAGATTCAACTGTTCATTATCTAGGTGACACTGTCATAACCCTTCAGTTTCGTACTTAAGATCTTCCATTGCATCTGTTATCTTCTCCATCACCTGTGCCAATCTAAAAATTAAATAAACAATTATAAAAAGATTAAAATTCTCAGCAAACCCAGCTGTTTGACAAAAACATGAAGCTAAATAATAAGTTAGAGTTCTGGTAATGATAAAAATTATTTCTCACAGAATCCAACAAAATTTACACTGAATGTTCAAGATAACAAATAAATTACATGTGCCAAAATATTTTGGTAGAAAATGTATAGGGGCTGAGTAATGAGCATGGAAAGATGAGGAAATCAAGATAAGTAGGCCCGACACCATGTGCTTAACACAGGTGGTTGTGGTTTTTATTGAAGATGATTTCCAGCAAGTTTTTGTGAGGTTGTTTTTATGTTACTGGTTTAAACAATTAATCTACTGCAGGATAAACAATCCAGAATGAATTATAGCCATGTTCTCTCGACATACTAGGCCCATACCAGAGCTCAAGATTAGCTTTAAGCATCATATATATTATACAGAAAAATATGAAACTGTACATAGCAAAATATGGTGGCTTTAATAGTGCATAGAGGTTTGTTTGATTACAGATCACCAAGGTGTGAAAAGTCTATGTCCAAAAGCCTTCTTTGAAAAAGAGATGAAAAGAAATAGAAGGAGAAGGAGGTGGAAAAAAAGGATGAAAAGGAGATGAAGGAGGATAACGAGAAAGGAGGAGGAAGAGGAGGAGAACACGAAGGAGGAGAAGAAAGGTATGCGGCCTATCTTCAATCTACCTTACATTCCTATCCATCTCCATTGATTTCAGTTCACACGGCAAGTGTATGAACGTGATTGGTATTGAAGATATAAAACCACCACAATCCATAACATATGAAACAGAAATCAAATTGCTGGAAACACTTTTAATCAAAAAACGAAAACATGACAGTACAGGATCTATGCACAGCAGGAAAAACATATTCATTATTCAAAGAGAGGGGGGGGGGGGAGGGGGCAGAACCATTTGCACAAACCCTTTCAGATCTGCCGATGCAACTTACCCGTTTTTCAGATCACAAACCTCCCTCTTGAACTCGTCACAACCAGGCTCATCCTGCAATTTCTGTTTTGTCAGTTGAAAGGCTGCAGTCTAAAAAACAATAATAATAATAATAATAATAATGGAAAGACACACATTAAGGAATAAAATTGACAATAATAGTGCCATGCATTAGTCAACCTGAGAGAAAATAATTTAATTAACAGTTAACTAAAGGTAGTGTCATCAACTTATCTGATTCATCTACCGGTAGCCATCTAAGAATTTAGGCCCAGCTTTAATTACCAGTGATGGACATACCATGTTCTTGGTAAAGATTTAAGCCAATGGAAAGTTAATCCTGTTTTCAGCAATGTCTCAAAAAGCTGACCAGGTAGAGTAAGTTAGAGTAAGTTTGTCTATCCATGGTCAAATGAGGCATGATGGGTTGGGTTTTCAAGGTGAAAAACACGAAACATTCCTCAAACCTTTTCAAGTTTGTCCTGTTCTGCTTCCTGTATCTTCTTCAAGCAATCAGCAACCGCAACTTTCTGGTACTCTTCTCGAAACGCCGTCTCGATGCTGATGATTCTCTGGGAGATACGTTTGAAATCCTCTGTTCTGTCATGGACTACCTGACGGTATGCTTCAAAGTCATAGTCTGGTGATGTATTCAAGTATGCTTTATGCCCTCTGTTGGGAATTAAGGAAAGGATATGAAATAATGACAATATAATACCAGAAGACATAATCTGCTGTTGCTTTGCTTGGCAAATTCAAGATTTCTTAAATTTCATGGGTAGGAATGTTATAATTGCAACTGAATCAACTTTCCACAATGTTTCAATACCATTCATAAAGCTTGGAAATTCCTTGTCAAAATATACACGCTGTTTTACAGTAATGTACATTTTAAATGAACATTTACAAATGCAACAAACGGTACATTACATTGCAAACATTTGAAGTATAATTATCATTGAATTGAATTGTTTTTCCTGCAACATACAAATCAAATTACATTTCAGTGATACAAAATACAGTATACAAAATATAACTTTCTTTTTAAATGTGTACACAATACAATAATAGAAATGTTGACATCAAAACAATGTAAGTGATAACATACTACCAAAATTATTCATTAAAAAATCTGCAGATTCTTAATTCTATCTGATTTAAAGAAGCAAAGTATTTCTACCTGGAGGCTTATGAAAACAAACATTTGGAAAAAATATTGGAGAAATGATAACAAAACATTAACAAAGAGACAGACAAGACAAGTTATTGATATTCATGTGTGGCGCATTGTATTTCACATACATGTACTTGTCTTTTTTATTTAAGTGGTTAAGAATTGCTTGAGTAATGGCAGTTGCCAATCATCTCTTCACTCTCTTGTTCACTTACTCATCTAATAATTTGTAGACTTTGATTCTCTCCTCCTGCAGAGAATAGAACTCATGGAGCATTGTCTGTGGTCCTTCATCCTTCTGTAAATATAAAGACAGGACAATGGTAAGAAATTAAACTCAAGCAAAGATTGCCATTAAAATTAACCTCGAGCATTGCATTGATTGACTGAATTGGTTTTGATGAATGGCATTGCCACTGAAGTGTAGATCTAGTTGTCCAATAGTCAGATTATGATTTTTTGTTGGTGCTACCCTTGTCTTTGAACTTTGAAGCTTTGTTATTTTCTCAAATTTCACTGTCTATGCTTGTGGTGTATAAATCTAGGAGTTCCCTAAATTCAGCAGAATGTGCACAAGCGAACTCTGAAGGTGGTTTACAAACAAAATCAAGGTTCGTCAGGTGTGGGAATAGGCCATTATGAAGGCATTGAATAAAATTGATGTTGTAATTTTGCATGATTAAGTTTTTTTTTAAACAATTAGTCTACACCACTATTACCCACACATAGGAGCATCACTATCCTGGCTGTGTAGTAAAAGCTGTGCTTTTGATTCTCAACATTTCAAACACCACTGTACAAAAATCAACTGATTTCACTCAAAATCGGTACTTTAGTGACAATTGATGACACCTAAATAGCAGTAAAATACATTTTTTCAACTTACTGATGTTAAAAAGAATAATTTAAAAATTCAAATTGAAAGTCTAGTGTCAAACTTTGCTTACAGCTGCATCGACATGATTGTGTACAGTCTATGCGATATTGTGTGGTGTGTATATTTGTGTATAGACTTCTAGGTCCCTGCCTCACAGCATGTATGCAGTGCTAGAGGTCAATACGCATTAGCATTGACTCTCTATGCTTTGCTGGAGTGCTATTACCAGCTAGCTCTTTGCGCAGGGGCATGGATGCCAATTCTGGCTAGGAGTCTAGGACTCACTAGGTGATATCAATATCCTAATCCTATTTCAAATTATCATCTAGCCTGGTGACAGAGGAGCATCTACCTGCAAGCCAGCGCCGCGCCAGACCATCATTGCATTGTCAAATGCCCGGGGGGGGTACTCACGTATATTGGGTATACGGGGATGTGCCGCTCGGAAGGGTGACTTTTTCAGGAAAGATCCTTAGACATGGGTCCCCTTTTCATTAAAAAAATCCTTAGACATGGGTCCCTTTTTTCATTTATTCCTTTCCCCTCTTTTCTCCCTCATTTTCTCCTGGATTTTGGGATTTGCTCCTACATTGAAAATGCCTAAATCTCTCCCATCTCTAAATAAATGGACCCTTCGGTGATTGCATTTCCAGTGTACGAGGTGTACGCACTGACCTCTAAGTCAGTGGGTGTACGTACGTAGCTCGTAAACTCAACTAGATCCCGGGGTACCACATATATCAGGACCCCATGGGCTCTATACCGGGTACTCATATGGCATAATGCGCGCTAGGTATGGTATCCGCCCGTATAGGGGTCGTACCCCCGGAAACTTGTAGCGCTTCGCACGCTGAAAGATCGGCAGCTATACCGTGCGTACCCTCTGCCCAGCAGCCGGGCAGCAGCGGGGCTCAAGCAGGGAGCTATATAGCCAATGCTTGAGAGCTCGTGTACGGGTACGTTAACAGGAAAAGTCCTTCAATTAAAACAGATGCTAGAGGTGCTAGCACAGTATTATTATGTTGCATGGTGTTTTCATCTTTATGTGTGTAAACTACTTGTAAACTACATGTAGTATGGTACAGTTTACTAATAAAGAACTTTATCGAGAAACTGCAAAATTATTGGCCATTGTATTATTACACACATAGGTGCATTACTATCCTGGCTGTGTATTAAAAGCTGTGCTATTAGTATTGATTCTCAACATTTCAAACACCACTGTGTAAAACTCAACCAATTTCACTAAAAATCGATACTTTAGTGACAATCAATAAGATCTAAATAGCAGTAATATACATTTTTTAACTTTCCGATGTTAGAAAGAATAATTTAAAAAATCAAATTGTGAGTCCACTGTCGAACTTGCCGATCAGCCACATCGGCATTATTGTGTGCATCTCTGTGTTATGAGTGTATTGACTATTCATGTATTTAAATGCTGCCTATTAACGCGTAGTGCAGTGCTAGAGGTCAATATGCATTAGCGTTGACTCTCCATAATTATGCTTTGCTGGAGTGTATTATTACAGCTTAAAAAATGTAATATTTGAAGTTTGAAATCCTTAGACATGGGTCCATTTTTGACAAAAAATCCTTAGACATGGGTACCTATTTCAGCAAAAGGACCCTTGGATGTGGGTATGGGTTCGGAGGTCTCAGCCGCACACCCCCGTCCGACTATAATCTGAGTACCCCCCCCCCCCAGTCAGACCGCAGCGTGCGCGATAATGAGGCTGTACGCTGATTTTTATTCAGCGTCTCTTTGGTAATCTCGTGCATTCACGTGTGCTGAAATTCACGAGATTTTCCGTGAGATTTGTAAGGGTGTACAAACAGCTGCTTTTGTGGTCGATATCTTTAGTCAACATGGCAGCACGCAACGGTAATTACTCTAAAGATCTTCAGCTTCAGTTTGATATGAAACTTGCCATATTTCACAATTTTGAAACAATTTTTTTTCACCACTTTTATGGTCGTTATTTTTGTAACATTGCAACAGCTATTTTGTACCCGGAATTTCGCTTTTGGTTCCTGACTTTGGTACATAATTAATTTGTTTACTTTGAGATTCGTTGGAAAGATGAAAAGTCACTGATCAAAATAATGTCAAAACCTAATTGACGCAAAATCATGTTTTCTTTATAATCATAATAATTAAGACCCTAAAAACCCGGAAATTACCAATTTGTTCTTTCTATATGATGGCGCGAAATTGTGTGATTTCATACTCGTGCACGCTCGCCGTCTGAGCAATGACAATGCATAACTGATTATTAAACTCTAGGGAGCTCCGCCGCGCCACAAACTGGTCGAAAAAAATAAGAAAAATGATTAAAAAAGAAATATTGTAGAAAATAATTATCAGAAGGGCAAATAACGTATTTGATCCAGGGTCCTTAGATCGTTGCCATGACTGCTTGCGCGCACGTGCATTACAGGCGCACGCCACAAAACTAGGTTACTAAAACTTGGTTTTCAGAATGTTAATAAACCAAAGCGGAACATATATGACGTAGTTGACGTAGTTTACCAATCAGAACGCTGTATTATCACATCGGCAAAGTTGACTACTTTTTTTAATTATTCATAAACATGAGCGTGATTTTTTTTGGTTCCTGACTTTGGTACAGCGTAAAATCAAATAATTTTGATATCATTGTAAAGATAAATATTTATGCTTTATGCTGATTATAACATCTTCTTGACGCAAGAATGATTTCTATGTGAAAATCAGCCCTACTCTTTAGATAGATTTATCGTCGAAAAACCCCATTTTCAAGGCGAAATATCTGTTTCCAAAATATATCTAACATGATTGTCATATAAGTATATAGAGAGTGCAACTTCTTATCTTTAAAATAAGACCCATTTCATGAGAAATGAACAATTATAAAGGCAAAAGCTGCCGATCGGGAAGACCGTCTGCACTACTCATTACGCATGCAAGACACGTAAATTCTTGCATACGTGCTGAATAAAATAGAGGGTTTTCGCACCGGCTGCGGTCTGACTGCCCCCCCCGGGGTCAAATGACTCTGCCCAGGCCCTGCCCCAACATGCCGCGCGCCGCGCCAACCGGCCTGGCTATAGCCTAGGAGTAGGGAGTGCAGCATGTAGCGATCACGGTCACTTTCACATTCACAGCTCAGCACAACATATAATTGTCCACAATTCATAACTTCATCAGCAAAATTTAAATACAGACGAACATTACATAATCAGGGAGTTATAGTTACCATTGTAATTATTCAATTCTGAATTCGGTCACTGCTAAATAACAAATTTTACTGTTTTTTCGAGGTTTCTGAATTCTGCCTCAACGCGGTCTGATAATAAAGACAAAAATAGATAAAACTGAAGATTTCAGCTAACTAGCTAGCTGCGTATTTACGAAAATATCCACGGTATCCTTAAAAGGCTGATATAAGTGTAAATATTTTTTTTAGCCACCAATCAGTGGCGTAGGGCCAAAGATGTGCATGCATTGTGGGGGGAAATATGAGGTATTTTCTGCTATAAATCGAATGTCAAGAGAGAGAGAGATCTAGACAGAGAGGAGAGGGCACTATATTTTTTTTTTTTTTTTTGGGGGGGGGGGGGGGGCCCTCGAAAATTTGAAAAATCGCACCACCCCCCCTCTTGAGCGCCAGGGGAGGGGGCCCAACTCCACAAAAAAAGGGTAAAATGAACTTGTTTTTACCTGTTTTTGTAAGGGGAGGGCCCCCCCCCCTGAACCCGCCACTGGAGTTTCTCCGGAGGGCACACAATTTAAAGGGCAAGTCCATATTCCAAAAATAACTTACTTTCAATAGAAGCAGAAAATTCAGACAAACCAATCAAAGTTTGAGCAAAATCGGATACCTATATTAAGAAAGTTATGAATTTGTGAAAAAAGTATGTAAAACTAATTATTAAAAAAAAATGGAAATCACTAAACAAATTGCCAATTTAATTATCAGTTTGTGACGTCATGTCCTCACTATTTATCAATTGCTTTCTATATTTTAATCCCATTAATTTCTCTTTTTATCCCCCAAAACTTGATTTCCCCATGCCTTTGCCCAATTTTTCTATTATATCGATTTTTATATAAATAGTTTATCAAAATTCACATTTTTCATGATTTAACTGGAAACAAATATCCTACATTAGTGCATCCACACACACAAAAAAAAATTACGAACAATCTAACTTGGATGCTTGAGTGAAGAAACAAGATTCTTAGGGGGAGATTGGAAATTTATATTATCAATACAGTGTGTCCCAGAAAAAACGAAACCGATAATTATCGATGTTTTATCATAACTAAATCACAATTATAATCAATAAATGACACATATTTGTCATGCTTAGATCCTCCTCTTTTATTTGATGCAACTCATATGATGCATATTCCACGTATGAGTGATTAAAAACAATTTGAAGAGCCTGAGGAAACCAAAAATTCATTTGGCGGGCGGCATCTGAATTTCAACTTGGAGAAAATCACATTTCTAGAAAGTTAAGTTTCTGCCCTTTCATATGACACCTCAATCAGGAAAAATGAACAAGGAATAACAAAGTTCTGAGTTTGTTTAAAGTGATGCTTGCATTTCCATAATTTGATTTAAACATTTAGAAATTGACCTTTCTAGAAATGTGATTTTCTCCTTGAAATTCATTACCGCCCGCCAAATAACTTTTTGGTTTCCTCTCTTCAAAATGTTAATCACTCATGCGTGAAATATGCATCAAATGAGTTGCATCAAATGAAAGAGGAGGATTAATTACAATTTTGATTAAGTTATGACAAAACATCGATAATTCTCGGTTTCGTTTTTTCTGGGACGCAATGTAGGCCTAATAAAGAAAACATTTAGTGGATAGTTAGGCAATGACGTCACAGACTCATGAGTGAGTTGTGATTTTAAAAGTTTTTCATGTCATTAAAAATTCATAACTTTCTTCCGATTTTGCTCAAACCTCTTTTTGATTGTTTTTTCCAATTGTTCTGCTTCTATCGAAAGTAAGTTATTTTCAGAGTGGACTTGCCCTGGCCTAGGAAAGGAGTAACTCACCCGGGGTTTATTACCTTATTTTCGACTACACCGATACCATAGCAGTCCGGATCATGCTTTTCTCTCCGCAATTTCAGTCGTATCTGCAGCAGTCGACGCGAAGCGATTCCACTTTTCGGATGAGAATTGTAAGATTCTTTATTTTGTTTACCTCTAATTTGTATTAACTTCTGATATTTTGCAATATTTACTTTGTTAGATATTCTTTTTTCGTGAAAATTAGCAATAGCCAGAAGTGAAAGAGATGAAATTGACTAACTTACGAGCAATTTCGTCGAAAATACTGGAATAGGCATCGACTAGGGTCTATCCACTTGAGTTTGCCCCGGGAAGTTCCGGGTGTGTCACTGTCATGATTTCGCTAATTCGCCTTCGCCCAGCTCGAGGCGCGAGGCGAGGCCAGAATTAGAATGTGTTGGAGTTGAACAGAATTCTGAAATAACAGTCCGTTCTCGGAAATTTTTTGTCATTGGAATTAAATTTATCAAACTTTCCAAATACACAGCCGGCCCAGTACATCAATTCTTATTCTTAATTGAAAAAAACACTTTTTGATACAAAAGTGAGCAATATTTTTCAGTTTCGGGTAGCAGGACCGCCGATTACATCGCTAAAATGTGATATTTAAGGATATATTTTCCATTTAAAATGTGGTTCTTCAGTGATGTGTGGGATATGTGATATGCTATTATGCAATGTATTTTAAAGGGATTTTACCATGCATCTATCCAACGCGACGGACCGTCCGAAAACTGCCGACGTCCGATTACCCCCTCCTTTACTCAAACTAAAATTGAAAAGAATTTTTTTTAAACTCCCTCATCTGCTCATGCATGATTGATTCGAAAAATGAATTCAGAGCAACTTCTTGATCTTGTACATCCCAGCCATAGTTTCTCGAAACCGTCATATACTAAGTGAGTAAAAGTTTATTGACATCCCATTGAGTCAAAAGATAATTTTGTTTTAACAATTATGCTAAGGCCATGTAAAATTGATTTCATGTTGATCGTCCCCGCCCCGCTTCCTTTTTGGGGGCCGCCTCCTATTTTTTTGTTATTTGTTATTTTTTTTATTTTTTTTTATTTTTTATTTTTTTGAATTTTTTTTTTGATTTTTTTTTTTTTTTTGAAAGAAAAAAAACATGAAAAACACTGCTAAAATGGCTCTATTTCTGATTTAAAAAAAAAAAAATTGTCGGCGGCCATCTTGAAAAAAAATAGCCTCGACTGTCAGGGAAAATGTACCGAGCGGCCATTTTGAGCGGCCATTTTGAAATATCAAATATCAAATAACATGGTACACCCTCCTCCTCTTTTTCAAAAAATCCGGACGATCAACATGTAATCAATTTTACATGGCCTAATAGGTCTTTGTAATCTGATGATGAGATGGAGGTCAGCTGTCAGTCACATCTATCTTGCTAGAAAAGAGAGAAAAGGAAATATTGTTATCACCTTGTAATTTTTTTTTAGGTACTTTTACAACTCTCCAGAATTGAACAGCAGAAATGGCTGACGATATTGAATCTCCAGTTCTCTCCAAGGCAACGTTCTACAGTGATCTGAATGGAACTTCCAAAGGCGAAATATCTCTTATACTCTCGATCAACCCAGCATCTGTCTTTCTCAGGGTCTCCATACAGCTTCTCTTATGTTCCTTTGGGTTCACTGAAGGTCTCATGTAAGTAACTTTATTCTTTTGAGGATGAACAGAATTTGACAAAAATATTTGCAACTGTCTTTATGTCATCAAGGCTTAGTTGTTATGTGTCTGAAGGGTAGTTGGATTTGTGGCAATGCTACAACTAATCAATTATATTATACCTTTTTATCTTTCCTGCATTAAATTTAAAATTTGCAAAGAAGGCAATATGAAATTAAGAGATTGTTCAACTGAGCTGCCTTATCATACTTAATAACTGATAAAACAGTTAAGCCTTTGACTTCTTTCAAAGGTATTAAGAAAAATATGTTGTAATTTAACCAGATGGATCATTTCAATGGTGATTTAGTTTGTTTCAAGTAAAATTAAAGTTAATTAACAGATATCTTTCTATTTCTCTCTGGACTTATTCCCACAGACTTCAGGTTTTCTTGGACTTTGCAGTCTTGACCTTACCCTTGTGCCTGTCGGTCACTCTCCTCAGTGATGGCGCTTTTCATATTCTCCTCACCGAGGTTGCCCTCTCCTTCTCCTTGCTCTTTCTGGCAATCCAATTCAAGAGTACGAAGCGTACATCTGTCTCCCTAAAACAGCTCGGCCAGATACCTATGGAAGGTAGACTCCCTTTCATCACAAACTTCAGAGTGTTGAATAATATCGGGGTTGCTGTCGGCATCCTGGCAGTGGACTTTGTAGTGTTCCCTAGAAGATTCGCCAAGACGGAGACATTTGGTACTGGTATCATGGATGGGGGAGTTGGTGCATACGTTCTGATGAATGCAATTGTTTCACCTGAAGCTAGGGGGCAGTATCAGAGGTTAGTATACAGTTTGACACTGTATTATCAAGTTATTTACTCAGATGGAACTCCAAGTTTTATGAAATTGAAGGGGAAAAATGCTACAATGAAACCTGCTCAAGGGTTTCATGAAAAGTGTTCTTTTTAGGCGGGGTAGTATTTATGTACAGGTTTCATTGAGAAACCATGTTAAAAGTTAAAAACAGATAATGATGTGTTCTTTCTAATCTATACAGGAGGTCGCTAAAGTAGGTTTGACTGTAGTTTCAATTGCCAATGCAATCTGAGAATATTACAGTTTATTTGTGATAATCCAATTTTATGTTGTAGTTCCATAGATGATGATATTAAAATAAAGATGCCTAAC
>JAVYIG010018006.1:0-23202 GCA_035222895.1 Strongylocentrotus droebachiensis
TTAGGGTCTAAGCCTGGTTGGATAAACATGTGCTTAAAACGCCTTTTTAATAGTTACGACATAGGCCTATCAAATGTATATGGTTAACATTTTGTTCTTCAAGATATATTGCGAGGGACAACCAGAAGTGGACCTAAAGAGAGAAAGAGAGGTAGAGCTAAAGTAAGAGGATTACTGAAAGAGAAAAACGAGAGAAAGAAAGCAAGTCTATTAAGATGAAACGAGTCAGGGGATTTCGTTAGATAATGCCTGGAGGTTTCAATGACGTGTTGCCGATCTCTGTGGCAGCCAAAAAACCATCACGATCGATGATTCTTCCCTGCTCCTCAATTACGGGAAAAAATATTGTAAACAGAGGTAACCACTAAAAAGCAACGCTTCTACAATTGTGTACTCCTCGAATGATTTCTCATTACTGATCTAGGTGAGGTAGACCAGGAAGCTGTAATGAATGGAGATACCGTCCCAAAAGAATTTCTCGAGGGAAAAATATTTAAGGTTAACTTGGTTTAGCCAAAAGAAATGTACATCCACCAGCCACCATCAACAGCTGTCCTTATCAATGCACATGTCCCATCTGGCATTCCAAATATTACAAAATGTTACGCAACGCTGACTGCTTCCCTAAGTTTTCTATTCATTCTGTCGTAAATATATGCAGGCATCGAGCTTAGAAGTCATGCGTGGCACCGCAAAAATTAGGTCATGTTCAGTGAAGATGTATTTGGCTATAACATAAAATAAAGAATTCGCAACATATGACCAATGCAACTTTGTATTGGTTATCAATTGCTATGTGTCGTGCTATGATAGCTCTACTGAAGACATATCCATTTCAACCAGCGGAAACGACCAAGGAAATCGTGGGTTAGAGCTAATGTAAGGTTTTCATCATTATGATTTTCTCATCTAATTATAGCAATTTTCCGAAAAATTCCGAAATTTGGAGATAGCTTGGAAGGTAGTCCAAATGTTTATCTCCAAAAAGAACTAAATTAAATTGTTGTATATGTTTGCGCATTTGTTGGATGAGGGTTAGAAGTTGTCAATTCATCACCACTTTTCACCCCAAGTACGGGCCGGCAACGCATAAGCCGCCGGGCTGTGGGTGGAAAGGGAGGACTTAGTGCTACCATGGACCTATTACGGATGGACATTCGACGTGATTCTTTCTTTAATCCAATAAAAGTCACCGCCTTCTGATTATGTGCATCTTAATGAGAACATTCAGCTGTTTTAACAATAACACGGAACAACAATTTCCGATTATAAACCAGAACTGCACATCGATTTCCCATGATTTAAGCGATTTGGACGGAATCTTCATTCATTACAGCTTCCTGGGTAGACTGGTCAAATGTCCTCTTGACAGATAATTTTGATGACTCAAATAATTTATTTATAGATTGTTTATTGTTTGATTTTACTTTGTGACAAAAACATTCCTTTAAAAGAAAAATGTTCCATTTGTCGAGGTATAATTAAAAAGTCATGGATAACATTTACTATTCTAAGATCTATCAGAAGAACAAAATATTCTGTACAAAAAGTATAAAAGTAATCCTATTTCTGAAAATAGAACGGAGTACAAACAATATCGAAACAAATTAAATTCTGTAGTTCGATCTTCAAAGGGGAAAGAATTGTTTTGATAAATGTCATGCCGTAAAATTTGATCTCAAGAAAACATGGAATCTATTTTCAAGTCGACTCTATTTTTGGGAAGCAAACATCTGTAACACCTAAAATGCCTATCCATGGTGATAAAATTATATATTAAAAAGTAGTAATTACACAAATTACAATCTTCTTTGACAATGCACCTGTTCACTACGAATATATTACCTGATGCTTTGAAAGAAACGTTCTGTCTGATTGCTACAATACACAACTACAATACAAGGAATGCCTCTCATTTTCACCAGTGAAAGTTTCTTCCAGCTCTGATGTAATTTCTCGTCGATAATGGCTCTAAAGTTTGGAACACATTACCACATTCTTAACAATCAATTCAGTTCAACAAATCGTTTAAACGTAAACTTAAGCAGCACTTCTTGTCATATTATAGCTCTTCTTAAATGATATCGTGTATGCTGTGTTTATCCCTATACTCTTTTTCAGTAGACTGAGCGTTTGTTTGTTAATTGTATTGTGACGCGCTCAGGGTGCGCCCATTCACCAAGCCTTGATGCTTTTACGGCTGCATATTTTTCCATTCTAGAATTTTAGTACATTTAATCGTGTCTTCTTTTTTTTCTTCTAATATATATGTATATATATATATATATATATAAATATATACAATGTGTACAACAATGTATGATGTCATTTTTACTGTGATTGGAAGCAAAAAATTCAATTCAAAGTTCAATCAGCCAGTTCGTAAATAGCTTATAGGAACGAATGACCTCAAAATATCCACAGCTATTCTACACGATGGGAATGTCCCACTTGTGCATTTTAGAATAATCACTGCTATGAGAGGGTTATATTACGTCAGTCTATGGAGACTCAACTAATCACACGTCAGTGCTTCATGAATACTGATATCATTACTTTCATGAGCACGATACGAGTATTCGACTCAATGGTTTAACAATTTAAGGAACGAATGAACTTTGTATGTCAATGCGTAAATCCTAATTACGAACTCGCTTTTTAAAAAACAAAACTTATAATTGCTGTGATGTTATCTATTTTATTTGATGCTTTCTATTTCACACTTTCAAAATAAACATATTTATGCTCATTAATATGACATTGATCATGTTGATAATCTCAGTTCTGATCAAAGCGTTCTTGATAATGAATCTTACAAAGATTTCACTTTACATCATTTGTATTTCTTCGTTAGCACATACGGATAGGGTCTGATTTGATATCAAGTACGGGTACAGACGAGTTGGACGTTTTGTGAACTGTTAATGAACGAACTAGGATCGTGTTAGAGACATAAGTCCAGTCCGAGACCGTCCATTAAGTCCTTAAACAGATCGTAAGCAGTTGATATTACGTTCAACTCCGTTCCCACACAGTTTGAACCCTTTTGGCAACATGTTTGAGAACGTAGTGAGAACTAGTTTGGTGTGATGGGAGATTTCGAATTATATGGGAAACTTAAAAATCATCGTTATGATGTAGAATAATTGAAATATGCAAGTAACATCTTCTAAAAAGAAAATTGTTCTGATCTGATTTCATTTATTCTAACATATATAAATACCGTTTAACCTTAATTAGTTATATATTTATATGCATGTATAATCATGTATATACATGATTGGATCTTTACAAGTTTTATGATCGAAGCTTGATCGTTGCAAGTTTTATTGTCAAAACTTGAAAGAGACGCTCAATATCAGTCAATTACCCAGCGATCAATGCGCCATTTCATCTTTATTCTAGTAGAGTCTCTAGCATCAAATTCGCTCTGAAAGAAATCAGACTTTCTTACATATCATTTGTTTGAACCATCGACGGAGGGCTTCCAAGCAAATACATCTCGCTTCAGCGTTGTTAAACAGGTAGATAACTGCTTGTAAGCATGCACTGCTCCGTGGTAAAATGTATAGGATATTCGTTATAGTAGAAGGAAATTGTATCACGTATGTGAGGACGAAAGGTAGCCATGAAAAATAGAACAAACCTGTTAGAAGAAATACTGTAACGAAACCTTTCAACCCTCTTTTGCGCGACCGATCACGAATCAGGTTGTCGTTTCGTAAAACGTGAATTTGCAGATTCTCCGGCGTGTCACTGCGACCACGGTCTTCTGGAAAGTGATTGCGATTCTCCATGTTAACATTGTTGGCAAGGACACAAGGGTTCTCATGAATGGCTAAAACCTTATTAACTTGACATGCGATGACCAGCTGTCTGATATAGAATATTGTTGTAAAAAGCATTGTCGCGCAAACTGGAAAGATCTGAAAAATGGTGTGAACGATTGAAACCCACTCATTCTTTACGACGCTGTCTCGCGCTATGCAACGTTCAATCAAGAGTTTGATAAAAGGTGAATCTGGAATAGGCAAATAGATTCCACAGATAAGTAGAGTCACCAGGAATGTGGAGGCAAGTGTGGTGTAGAATCGGGTTCTTGTAACAATCGTATAATAGCGTAAAGGCCTCGTGGCGAGAAGATAAAGATTGAAACAGGTCCCACTGAGACAAGCCATTGCAGATATTACAGACACCTGATGCACTAAGGGGAATGTCATGCTTACGTTGGTACACATTTTCCCGTTGGAACCTGGGGTCCAGAATATGTTCTATAGGTTCCAAGTGCCTCCTAGAATCATATCCGATACAGCAAGTATCTGGTAAATAACTCGCATATATTCCTGAAGCTCCCTTTGGCGTCTAATAACAACCAGGACGATCGTGTTTAAAACAATAGTCATAGTAGTCATGAAGATAATGCCGGCATAACGCTCTATGAATTCAAGTCCAACATCCCTACCTTTGGCCATTTCAGCTGCCGTCTCTGTTTTCTATGTTTCAGAAAAACAACGTAGATTACTGTCTCATTCAATAATGCCAGTTTGGAACCAGTCGGTCCATTTATTGTAAAGAGCAGGTGGCTCCGGGTTGGATTAGCTGGTAGAACTGATATTCTCAGGCCGATTCGAGGGACATGCAACTACAGTTTACGATGCCATACGACATGAATGTGGATCTGTGTTGACTAACATCTAAGCTGGTGACTTTTGGCGCAACGGATATGAAAAATATATCATGCGTTATTAGATCATTGTAGAAAAAAAACTTTCTTAGCGCGATGTACAAGTTGATTCACTAAATTAGTCTGTAACAAAAGTGGGCTCAACATGGTCTGAAGCTGCTGATCTGAATAACCAAGAATCAGTCAAGTACCCAGTTTTCAATGGGTCATTTCGTCTTGATTTCGAAGGATTCTTTTGCAACAAACTCGATCTAAAAAATTCAAACTTTCTTACATGTCATTTGTTTGAAGCACCGACGGAAAGCTTCCGAGCACATGCATCTCGCTTCAGCGTTGGTCAACAAGTAGATCACCGGTTGTAAGCATGCACTGCTCCCTGAGAAAATGTATAGGATATTTGCTATAGTAGGATGTAATGGTATCAAGTATGTGACGACGTAAGGCAGCCATGACAAATAGAACGTACCTGTTAAAAGAAATACTGTAATGAAACCTTTCAACCCTCTTTTGCGCGGCCGACCAAGATTTACGTTGTCGTTCCTTACAATGCGAATTTGCAGATTTTCTGGCGTGTCACTGCGACCACGGTCTTCTGGAAAGTGATTGCGATTCTCCATGTTAACATTGTTGGCAAGGACACGAGGGTTCTCAGGAATGGCCACAACCTTATTTACTTGACATGCAATGACCAGCAGTCTGATATAGAATATTGTTATAAAAAGCATAGTCCCGCAAATAGGACAGATTTTAATAACGGTGTGAACGATTGAAGCCCACTCACACTTTACGGCGCTGTCACTCGCTATGCAACGTTCAACCAAGAGTTTCATAAAAGGCGAATCTGGTATAGGCAAATATATTCCACAGATTAGTACAGTCACCAAGAATGTGGAGGCAAGTGTGGTGTAGAATCGGATTCTTGTAACAATCGTATAATAGCGTAAAGGCCTCGTGACAAGAAGAAAAAGATTAAAACAGATCCCACTGAGACAAGCCATGACAGATACTACAGACACCTGATACACAAAAGAAAATGTCATGCTTACGATGGTACAAATCTTCTCGTTGGAACTTTGTATCCAGAACATGTTCCATAGGTTCCAAGTGCTTCCTAAAATCATATCCGATACAGCAAGTATCTGGTATAGAACTCTCATGTATTCCTGAAGCTCCTTTTGGCGTCTTAATTATAACAACGAGGACGATCGTATTCAAAACGACAGTCATAGTAATTGTGAAGATACTGTAGGCATCAGGCTTTACGAATTCGGGTAAAACATCCCCAACATTTGCCATTTCAGCTGCCGGCTCTGTCTTTTACGTACCAGAAAAATGATGTAGGTTCTTATTTCGTTCAATACTGCCGGTTTTGAATTTTCAAAAACTAGTCGGTCGATTAATTGTAAAAGAGCAGGTGGCTCAAGGTTGAATTGACCGTTAAAACTGGTAGTATTGGGCCTATTCGAGGGAGATGTAACTAAAGTTTACGATTCCGTACGACAGAAATGGGGATATGTGTAGATCAAAATCTGAACAAGCGACTTTTGGCGCAACAGATACGAAAAATGAATTATGCGTTATTAGATAATTGAATAAAAGAGAATTTCAACTTCTTTAGCGACGATGCACTAGTTGATTCACTAACACGCCTGTCACAAACGTAGAATCAACCTGGTCTGGGGCTGCTGCTCTGAATAAACAACCTTGATTTACAATAAATAGATAGTGAAGATTAACTGACAATTTAATCTAAGTTAAAAATTGAAAGGCAAACACTAGTCAAATGCTGAAGGGGCAACTGATGTAATATAAGCTCTCTTAATTTTGTGTAGCGTGGGTTGGGTTTTGAATAATGGAGAAGATGCGCTTCGTGCAGTTGTTAGTTCTGTGATTAAAAGAGGCATGAATTATTTTGTCCAGATTAATCATCTACGTCATATATTACTGTATTTAAAAATGTGCACAGCTTTTTGTGTAAAGGTTGCTAAAACAAACAAAATTGACTACACGGTGGATCATGTCTATCCAATTGAACACGTTCTGAAGCAAAAATTGGAACTAAATATTTTGTTGTTTAGTACAGGCTTTAAAAATGTATTTCTCATGGAAGCGAGAAGTATGTAGGCCAGAAGGTAAAAAGGTAGAACGCGATCGATCTGTTTCGCATGGTGTCCCTGGAGTAATTCTTTCCACAAAGGAAGAATGTCAGATCTAGGCCAAGACCGTTGTTTTAAACTTAAGGTGCATGTATATCGATTTGTTCATCGGAACTTTCGAATATAACCTCTGCATGCAACAAGAAGGCTTATGGGAGAGTTTAAAATATTAACGCTTGACTTCAAACAAGTTATCCCACGTTGAATATTCAGGATAATTCCTGATGTAAATGGGGTGTTGGATAAATCAATTAAATACTAATGCTAGTTGTATCGTCAATAAACTATTCAAAGTGGATAATATTTTGTGCTCATAACCGCTCCAAGAACTGTCCTGACACAAAATTAAGTATCGTGAACCTAAGTGTGGGTGTGGGTCTGTGTGTGGATATAATTTTGGAAAGCTATCAGTTGTGTACTGCATCAGGCAGTTTATCAAAATTGGCATGCACAAGCAGTTTGATGCTCGTTCAAATCAGGAAAAATGCGTCTGTTTTGAACCAGATGGGTGTATACTCATATCATTTTGCACATAGTTAGGCTTTAAACAAATGTATGTATATGGAGGACCACGTTATGATCTATTTCCAGAGCATAAGTTCATAGCCTAACTTAGATCACAACTGGACCTCTACACTTACACATGGAAATAAACAGGGTTTGTCGACTCCAGAGCCGTTAAGGGTGTTAACCAAAGGGTCTAAGCCTGGTTGTCTAGACAGGTGCTTAATTCTGCTCTAAATCAGAACGCCTTTAGTTACGACACAGGTCTACCAAATTTATCTGGTTAACCTTTTGTTCTTCAAGATAAATTGAGAGGTACAACCAGAAGTGGATCTAAAGAGATAAAGAGAGAAAGAGAGGTAGAGCTAAAAGTAAGAGGATTACTGAAAGAGCAAAACGAGATAGAGAAAGCCATTCTATGAAGTTAAAACGGGTCAGGGGGTTTTGTTAAGCCCCCATCACACCAAACTAATTCTCACTACGTTCTGGAACCGTCCTAGAAAATCGTAAAACGGGTTGTGGTCGGGGCAGAATGTGTAAAAAATGTTTATAATACGATCCTAGTTCGTTTGTAAACAGTCCTCAATACGTCCATCTCGTTTGTTCCCCGTCCACAGCCAGTTCATATTAAGTTCAGATCGGGTAGATTAGGCAGTCCAAGCCAGTCCGTAGTCAGTTTAAATCCATTATTAATTAGTTCTACCCCATTTGCAATACGTCCAAACCCAATATAACTAGTTCGCCACTTGTTCCAACTAGTTTTTAACCCGACCACCCCGTTCAGAGGCAGTTCAACTCTTCCTCATCTCGTACTGAGAGCGTTCGAACGCGTTGCTAGAGCGTGTGCAATCCCGTCTTGACTCGGGAGTTATAAAAACCCAGAGCGTTCTCGCCATTCCTCATTCCCGTTCAACTTTAACACTTAAGGCTTTGCATATCAAGACGTTCAAGTCAAGCACCTATCACACCAAGCTAGTTCTCTCTACGTTCTGGAAAATGTTGCCAAACGGGCTCAAACTGTGTGTGAACAAAGTAAACGTATTAGCAACTATTTACGATCTTTTTAAGGACTTCATGGACGGGCTCGGACTGGCTTGGACGGGAAGGTTGGTCTAGAACTTTGAGCCTGTTAAAAATTCTCCCCGTCCTGCAATTGGACGGAGTGACAACGTACTCAAAACGAGATGGACGTACTACGAACGGAATTGCCGTATTATGAACGGAATTGTCGTACTTCTACTAGGAACGTATTACCACGTGATGTGGTCGAGCATCAATGAGGAAGAATGCGCTGGGTTTGTATAGCCCTCGAACAAGGACGGGATTGCAATCACGATAGAAGCGCGTTCGAAAGCACTAAGAACAAGATGAGGACGAGTTGAACTGTCTCTGAACGGGGTGGTTGGGTTATAAACTAGTTAGAACAAGTTCCGAACTAGTAAAAATGGTTTGGAGTGCTTGGAAATATCAAAAATATCCGATCTGAACTTGATATGAACTGACTGTGGACGGGTACAGACGAGTTGGACGTATTGTGGACTGTTAACTCATAGCCTGCCATGAGGCTGCGTGCACGCTACTGTTACGCTGCTTCTTGCATGCTAGCAAACATTCGTAATAGCAGTTATTGTTCATGCCCATTGGGGCATTAGCCCTGTGGCAGGATAAGAGTTAATGAACGAACTAGGATCGTACTAGAGACATTAATCCAGTCCGAGTCCGTTTATAAAGTCCTTAAACAGGTCGCAAACAGTTGTTATTACGTTCAACTCCGTTCGCACACAGTATGAGCCCGTTTGGCAACATTTTCGAGAACGTAATGAGAACTAGTTTGGTGTGATGGGGGCTTTAGATCATACCGGGAGATTTCCATGACGTGGTACCGATCTCTCCGGCATCAAGGAATCCATCACGACCGATGATTCTTTCCCCGCTCCTCATTTACGGAAATTATATTGGAAGCAGAGGCGACCACTAAAAAGCAACGCTTGCACAATTGTGGACCCCTCAAATGATCTCTCATTACTGATTTAGGTGAGGTAGACTGGTGAAATATATTCTTGTCAGATAATGTTGATGAGTAATATAATTTATTTCGAGATTGTTTATTGTTTTATTTTACTTTGCGACAAAAACATTCCTTTAAAAGAAAAACGTTCCACTTGTCAACGTATAATTTAAAAGCCATGGATAACATTTGCTAAAATTCTAAGATATATCAGAAAAAACAAAGAATTCTGTACACAAAATATAAAGTAATCCTATTTCTGAAAATAAAACGAAGTACAAACAATATCGTAATAAATTAAATTATGTGTTTCGATCTTTAAAGAGAAAGAATTTGTTTGATAAATGTCATGCTGTAAAGTCTGATCTATTAAAGAAAACATGGAATCTATTTTCTAATAAATTCTATTCTTGAAAAGCAAACATCTGTAACACCTAAAATGCCCATCCGTGGTGATAAAATTATAGTAGGTATAGCACACCTAAAATAAGTACAACAAACACATGTATTTCAAACACATGTTATGAAAGCTTCAAAAAACAAAAAACAGAATTAAAATCGGTCAATGCGTTGTGATTTTATACCATTTTTTTGATATCGCAAAATTACCCAAAATCCTGCCAGAATTGGTCAAATTGGCAAAAATGGCAAAATTCGACAATGTTGGCAACTGAATTCATCACTTTCTTTGACTCAAATAATTAATTAAATTATCAGACACTAACATTTTATCTTTGTGGTTAAAAATACAAGAAAGAAAATTCATATACCTATTACCGTTTTGAAAACAGAAGCCAACGAAATAAGTAATTTTTGCCATTTTTGCGAATCTGCAGATATAAAAAAGTTGTGAAAATAACTAAGTCCGCCTAATTAATATGCGCATATGTAATCAAATCAAAACCGAACATGAAACATCAGTGAAACCTATGTATATCAGACAGGTACGGAAATATATTTCATTTGAAATATTAAAAAATCATGAATATTCATCAAATATGCAAATTAGGTCGTTTTAGCTCATTATATATTCGCGCGCTCATTATGCAAATCAGGAGAGTCAAACCGTTCATTTTGGGGGCATTTTTAAAATCATATATTCATAGATCGAATTTACACCAAATATTAACCTAAAATTCCAAATATTTTTGCAATGCCGATAAAATACGGCGATGGAACTACTTGGATCACCGTCACAGCTATTTCCTCATGTGTTTCACAAATTATTCAGAAAAAATCTATCACATGATAGGAATTTGCAGACTTTCAGCTACATCACAGTATAATTGTATTTTTAAAAGATGTCAGATTTGAGGATTTATGACGGTTTTCTGAGAAACCATTCAACAGGCCATAACATTCTACAAGGACTGAATTTTAGAGTAACAAAAGGTTGGGTGATCCCAGTACAGTTGTGGCTACCTTGAGTGTAAACAACAATTTAATTTAATGAGTGAAACACATGAGGATATTGCATTTTTTGTAGGGGAGATTTATACATTGAGGTGCATTTTCACCACGCAGAATAACAATGCGAGTCAATGGGCGATCAGCGGGCCATGTCATGCCTATAACAATGAAACTACACATAATTGTAGTTAAATGTATGCTTGAAATATATGTGGAATAAAAAAAAAGTATATTGTTTAGTTTTTTTACATCAAATTTACAAAAATTGCTATTTCTACAAACTGACTGCTGTTGTGTGTGTACACGATGGATACGTCCCACTTGTGCATTTTAGAATAGTCACTGCCAAAGTGGTGGAAGTGCTTCATGAATACCTTTCGTTTGCCTCTTGAGAAGAATACTGCCACCTGTGTATCAGATGAATGTACTGTTTACGTTCATGAGCACGATATGAGTATTCGTCTCAATTCGTCTCCTGGCCTTACTTTAACCTAATTGTGGACTATATGTGCTGGTGAAGTGTGCAGAAATTATTGCCTAAAATAACAGTTATCAGACTGAGCATCAAGTTGAAAACATTTCTACGAACTTGAGGACAATGTAGGAACGGTTTGATAACCATGTGTACACTGGGAAATGAGAATTATTGACTGAAAACTGATTTTTCTGATCTCAACTCTGCATTGGCTTCTTTGGATCATGATGCTGCTTGTCCCATGTGCATAACTCTGTGTAAGTACAGTACATGAGTGATTTGCTGAAATTTTGAACTCAAGTAGCCTACAGCCATAGTGACCAAAGAATTTCAATTGATTACATCGATCCTGTTGAGACAGTGACAATAGTCTATTCAGACATTATCTATTGAGCCCTGAACTTAAACCAGAAAGCCTTTGACACCAACAGCTCACTAAACCTCATTTTCTTTTCATCCGTGAAACCAGCCTTGTTTAAAGCTTATATTCACCGATAAACCTGCCTGCCCCACAATGCCAGCAAACAAAACCAGAAAAAACACTGCTGCTGCTACTACTGAACCTCAGACTGAATCATATGACAAACATGATCAGATAGCTGAAGAGGTACAAGACTATTTTAAAAGTAAACAATTTAACAAGATGCTTCAGACAGCACTAACGAAATCGACAAAATGTGAAATGCAGGACCTGCGTGAGCAGTTGGAGAGAGCGGAAGGCAAAATCCTTGAGCTCGAGCATCAACTACGCTCCAAATCAGACACCATCATCATTCTTCAAGAACGGCAAGAAAGCAACCTGGCCAGTATCGACAAGCTGAAGCAGGAGTCCAACGAAGCCGAACAGTACTCCCGACGTACCTGTGTTTGTGTCTACGGCGTACCTGAGAACCCAGGAGAGGACACCGACAAGCTGGTTCTTGATCTGGCTCGCGAGAAGATGGACCTCAACTTGGAGCAACATGAGATTGACAGATCTCATCGTGTAGGCGCGCCTGCAGGGGTACATAGCACAACTGGGAGGAGCGCTGCAAAACCGAGGCCCATCATAGTGAAGTGCACCTCGTACCGCACTAGAGAGAGGTTCCTGAAGAACCGCAGAAAGCTGAAAGGTACCCACATAGGCATAGAAGAAGATCTGACCGTAAGAAATAGGACCACCCTGTACAAAGCGAAGGAAGAAGTAATGAAAAATGACAAGATAGATGCAGCTTGGTCGACAGACGGCAGGATCATCCTGTTACTGAAAGCAACGAACGGTAGATCAGTCAGGAAAAGAATTTGGTCGGTGAGTGATCTCTCAAAAATATGAACTTCAAATGACATTTTACTACTTTACAGAGACAATAATCATCATTTCCCACGTGTATACAGCCATCGTGAAGTATTTTTTGTATTCTTAGTATTTTGATGATAGTATTATTCGATATTGTATTGTATTTTTCTTGTTTCTTGTTCTTTGATGTCTTCTGAATGTAGTTGTATTTTGTGTAACAGGCAACATAATTTAACATGCATGAATTGTTTTTTATGTAAATTAGATAATAATTCTGATTCAAGACTTGATAATGATACTGGTGACCTTATTGAAAATCAATATTACACTCCTTTAGAATTTTGTAATATTTTAAAAAGTTATGAACAAAGTACACTCTCTCTTGCACAATTTAATTGTCGCAGCTTGAAACAAAATTTTGATACATTTTTAAACTGTCTTGATGTTTTTTATAAACCTTTATCATTAATTGGAGTTTGTGAAACATGGTTGAAACAAGGTGAAGAACAAGAAATATGTATTCCTAATTATAAGTTTGTTGGAAATTGTCGACCGAATAAAAGAGGGGGTGGTGTAGGTTTATATGTTAGTGATAGCTTAAGATTTATTAGAAGATTGGACTTAGATATTTAGTGAGGATATTGAAAGTGTATTTATTGAGGTACGTAATAAAGTGAAAAATATTATTGTTGCTGTAGTATACCGGCCTCCAAGCCATAACCCATCTAACTTTATGTCACAATTACAAGAATCTTTGATTAAAATAGTGCAGGAAAAAAAAGAATGTATAGTTATGGGCGATGTTAATGTTGATTTCATGAAAAAAGATGAAAATACGAAAGTAATGGATTTTTTTGATAGTTTTGTTGCTTTGTCTTTTTTACCATATATTTATAAACCAACAAGAATTACAAATGATACTGCATCAACTTTAGATCATATTTTGTATAATAATCCCGGAAAAGTTTTAAAATCTGGTATAGTGATAACAGATATCAGTGATCATTTAACACCGTTTATTATTTTGAAGTCAAACAATTTTTATTCTGATCCTGATATTGAAGTGCGAAAAATTGATTTTAGTGAAGAAAATATGAAGCATTTTTGTAGTGAGTTGAACAAAGTTAAATGGGAACGACTTAATTATATTTGTGATGCGAATGATAGTATAGTATTAATGACTGCTTTGAGAGAAATAGTTGTTTTTATAAGCTCAAGGGAAGGTTAGAATTGTGCTATTACCCGAGGCGTGCCGAGGGGAATAGCCCAATTGTAACCTTCCCGAGAGCGTATAAAAACAACTATTTCTCGAATATTAAAGCAGTCATTAATACTTTTATATGCCGAAAAAAAATAGACTAAAAAATAAAAAATAAAAAATACTTTTTTTTTTTGTCGAAGATGAGATTCGAACTCTTGCGTACAAAAGGTGTTGTATCTAAAGTCAGCGCCTCAGACCTCTCGGCCATCGCGCGCTGTTAACATGCTTGGCAGTTTTGTACGATATATACATTAACATGAATTGAAACCGGCTTCGCGTGTCATGAATGCTTCGCAAAAGCTCCATATACGGACTCTTCTTTTACTTTTGCAATGCATATTGGCACGAACTTAGATCAAGATCTATCGGCAGATGTTGTTTTTTGGTTTTTGGAAGTTTATTTTCGTCTTCATGTCAACAATGCAAGATAAAATTGTCGGTAAGATCGATCGAGATTCAATTGTATTGAAATTACCGACCAATTATTCGCACACATACGGTATCCTCGATCGCTCAAACCATTTTTTAACATGTAAACCTATGGGGTAACCATGGAGACTGAACTATTTTTTAATAACCATGGTTATTAAAAATATTAAATGTTTTATGCATGGTTACCGGGAATTTTACAGGAACAGTTGAAGTTTATGAATGCAATTTCGACCAATCAGATGGCTGGATTACTTAAGTGAGGTATATAAATACAACTATTTCTTTAAATTATATAAGGATATTTACGATGAATGTTTTCCTGTTAAATTAGTTAAAACTAAAAATAAAGTTGATAAGCCTTGGGTAACAAAAGAGGTAATCAAGCTGAGTAAACGTAAGCATATATTATATCGTAAATACCTAAGAAACTCAACCACTTTACGTGAAATGGCATATAAAGAATGCAGGAATGTCTTAAATAATTTAATACGGGAAAATAAACGTGCATACTATGACTCTAAGTTTGATAATGTTCGTAATAATGTGAAAGCAACATGGAAACTTATTAATGCGATTTTAAACAAGAAAACATTAAAGCATGGGATCAATGATATTGAAGTTGATGGTGAAAAGATTACTGATAAACAAAGAATTGTAAATATATTTAATTCTTATTTTTGTACAATCGGGCAAAAACTACAGCAAAGTATTGATAATTTGATTACTTGCAATATTGAATCAATAAAATACGACGAGTACTTGAAGGGTAACTTTTTGAATTCATTGTTTTTACAGCCTGTTACTAACGCAGATATTATTAATGTGGTTTTGAATTTTGATGAAAATAAAAGTCCAGGATACGATGAAATTCACCCTAAGGTATTGAAAAACTCGATTTATATGATTGTTAAACCCTTGTGCAATATTTTAAACTTGTCCTTTGAACAAGGTATTTTCCCCGATGCTCTAAAAATTGCAAAGGTGATTCCTGTTTTTAAAAAAGGCAATAAGTCATTTTTAAATAATTATAGGCCGATATCCGTGTTATCTGTTTTTAGCAAAATATTTGAAAAGATTTTATGTGATCAATTGACTCGTTTTATTAGTAAAAATAATATTCTGTATGAAAATCAATTTGCTTTTAGAAAAGGATACAGTACTTGCCATGCTCTTCTTGATTTTATTGATAAAGTTGCAAATGCTTTTGAACTTAATGAATTTTTAATTGGTGTATTTCTAGACTTATCCAAAGCTTTTGATTGTATTGATCATAATATTTTAATAAATAAGTTATGTTTTTATGGTATAAGAGGAATTCCTCTTCTTTTAATTAAAAGTTATTTATCAAACAGAAAGCAATATGTTAGCTTGGGTAATTATTACTCTAATCACAGCACTATTTTAACTGGTGTGCCGCAAGGTTCTAATCTTGGCCCGCTCTTGTTTTTACTGTATATCAATGACTTGCCATCTGTAAGCAATATTTTATCTTCTATTTTATTTGCTGATGACACCACTCTGTTTTTATCTGGTAAAGATCCCGTAGAAATAAATATTCTATTGAATTCTGAAATTGTTAAAATACACAAGTGGTTCCTTTCCAATAAATTGTTGATTAATTTTGAAAAAACAAACTATGTAATTTTTAAAACAAGAAATAAATATGTAAATGAAGCTGCTATCAAGATTTGTATAAATAGTAAAGAAATTAGGCAAGTACACCAAGTTACTTTCTTAGGCGTCATTATTGATGAAAACTTAACGTGGAAGGACCACATTTATTATATTTCTAACAAGCTGTCAAAGGTCATTGGTGTTTTAAATAGACTTAAAGATATTTTACCATTACGCATACTTGTACAATTGTATAACTCTATGATTTTGCCTTATTTTAATTATTGTATTATTGTATGGGGCAATTGCCCTTCGTATCTGCTTCAAAAGCTATTTTTATTACAAAAAAGAGCCGTCAGGGTTATAACAAACTCATATTATAGAGCACATACAGATACATTGTTTTTTAAGTTGAAGTTTTTAAAACTTTATGATCTATATGATATAAGTATTGGTGCTTTTATGTTCTCTTACATGTACAATATAACTACTTTACCTGATTGTTTTAATAATTATTTTATTTTTAATAGAGATATAAATCAATATAGTACTAGAAATTCACACAAACTTTATGTTCCTTCATTTCGCTATAATTTGTCAAGAACAGTAATAAAATATAAAGGATCCATTATTTGGAATAACTTACCAGATTCTCTCAAAGCATGCCCAACATTGTCTAGTTTTAAGCGTAATTTTAAACACAAACAAATATCAAATTACAATATACTTTTTTAGCTTTTATTAATTCTGCCTGTCCTTGTATGTGTGTATATATGTCTTAGTTAATGTAATGTCTATATTGTCAATATTTTGCTTTTAATTACTGAAGATTTTACTTTTGGGGTTGTAGAAAAAGGGGACCAGCCTAGATAGGTCAATGGCCTTTTCTGGTCCCTCACATCCCTACTCCACCCATTAATCATTTTTAGTGTTACTGTTGTTGTTTTATTTTGTTGTTTTATTTGTTCGTATTATATTCTATATATATTGCATTTTGTATAATTGTATTTTGAATGTTATAATGCTGTAAGTTTTTATTGGATGTGAAATAAAACTGAACTTGAACTTGAACAATTTAGGAACGAATGATCTTTATCTGCCCATGCGCAAATCCTAATTACGAACTCGCTTATATTAAAAAAAACAAAGCTTATACTTGCTGTGATTTTATTTATTTATTTGATTTGATGCTTTCTATTTCATCTTTGGAAAATAAACATTTTTATGCTAATTATTATGACATTGATCATGTTGATGATGTCACTTCTGATCAAATCGTACTTGACAACGAATGTTACAAAGATTTCACTTACATCATTTGTATTTTTGTCGTAAAGGCCCTATCTCACTGAGCGGCGAATGCTTGCGAACGTAGCGAATTTGGGGTTGCGCCAGGGTTCGTAAAAGGTTGCAAAATATCGCAAGAAAGTTCGCAAACAGTTTTCATTGTCGCAAACAGTTTTCTTGTCGCAAATACATTTGAACATGTTCAAAATCTCTTTGCTATTTACAAGACCGTCATTCTACTAAGCAGAGCCGCCGTGCACGATCGCTGGTTCATGCTCAAGTTCCGCACCGCGATGGACCACGTGAGTGACACTCAGACTGAGTTCGTAGTCGCGGTCTTCATCGAAGACATCCCAGATGATGAGATACCTTTCTTGGCGAGGTTGTATCTCAGTGACGGCAGACCCTACCTCCATTGGACTGAGGACGTGAGGGGACAGGAATATTTCTTTGATCAATTGACGAAATATCTTACGATTAATCTCAGAACCAATGACTTGATCCCTAACGAGTAGAAGAATGTGACAATATGATAATGTGGCAGTTTGTGGTAAGCAGGGGTAGCCTCAATATCGTTATGGGCTGAAATGTTAGAAATGAAAAAGAATGGAATTTTTTAGGAAAGTGCAACGACATAATATTCTTTGATCAAATACTTTTCCTAGATTCCTCGTCTTTGATAAGTGCGAGAAATTAGCATATTTAAAATTTCCGTATGATTGCGGGATTTCCGAAAGATTTCTTTAAAAAGGGGGTGTTTTTCTCTCATCTCTTTGTAATTAAAACAGGGGGTTATAAAATATGTTGAAGTTGAACATAGAAAAATTGATGAAATCCCGCGATCAGATTTCAGAAATTCCTGCTAGTTTTGAAAGCTCATTCAGGATTATTTCATTATGAAAAGTAAAAACATTGAGTCCCATGCACTCCCGTCCCAGTACGGCTGCAGTACGGACTTCTCAAAATCTGTGTGAGAGAGGGAGAGAGAGAGAGATAACAACAGAACGTATAGTCTGTACGGCGCATCCGCTAGCTGCACGCTCAGCATGCATATGGGGCTATAGGCTCGGCATCAAGCCGGGGCATCAAAATGGGGTATGAGGCGTGGGCCCTGCCAAAATTGTCATGATTGCGACGTCTTTGAGCAGGACCCACAGTCTCCTCGTTGTGGATATTGTGGCTGTCTACCTGTGGCTCACAGGGTGGCACATTCAGGTGAGTAGTTTGCCCTATAGTTTGATCGCAATAGTAACACTTTCAAACTCATTTTCCTACACCCATGAAAATGAATATGTAGGACTCGGATCTAGACCTATGTAGTTTTGTACTGTAGGCCTAGTGTAGGCTACCCTAATTCACACACAGCTGCATTAGTAATACTATCCTGGCTGTGTATTAAAGGGATCGTTTAACAATGTTCAATCTGAGATGCAAGGCCCTACATGTTATCAGTGTCTGTGATATGGTGTAATATTGAAGCCCTAAAAAAAATTGTGCTTCAAAATGATGGGGTCAAGAAGAAGAACTTGAAGAAGTGCCAACCAGTAATGAGAGGGGGGGGGGGGATGTGTCTGCATGTCCTGAGATAGGGGGTACATTGAGTAGCGTTCCTGATTTAGAGGGGTCTCCAAGGCAGGAAAAGCCCGTGAAAAGCCCGCGAAAGGGGGGTTCGGAAATGTTGGCAGTGCTCAGATAGGGGGTCTTTTCAAAAAGAGGGTACAAGCATACGCGTACCCTAAATAACACTGAGTGGGGGGCCGGGGTGGGTCTGCGACAGTGACTAAAGCCTCGGTCACAAATGCCGATTTTCAGACAATGGAAATTCGGGAAGACAATGGAAAAACAGAGAGATTCGTACGAAATTATCGTTTGTACGAACCTTTGTGACGGTAGCATTAAACAGACCAAGTAATTCTAGAGATGCAAGGCCCTACATGTTATCAGTGTCTGTGATATGGTGTAATATTGAAGCCCTAAAAAAAATTGTGCTTCAAAATGATGGGGTCAAGAAGAAGAACTTGAAGAAGTGCCAACCAGTAATGAGAGGGGGGGGGGATGTGTCTGCATGTCCTGAGATAGGGGGTACATTGAGTAGCGTTCCTGATTTAGAGGGGTCTCCAAGGCAGGAAAGCCCGTGAAAAGCCCGCGAAAGGGGGGTTCGGAAATGTTGGCAGTGCTCAGATAGGGGGTCTTTTCAAAAAGAGGGTACAAGCATACGCGTACCCTAAATAACACTGAGTGGGGGGCCGGGGTGGGTCTGCGACAGTGACTAAAGCCTCGGTCACAAATGCCGATTTTCAGACAATGGAAATTCGGGAAGACAATGGAAAAACAGAGAGATTCGTACGAAATTATCGTTTGTACGAACCTTTGTGACGGTAGCATTAAACAGACCAAGTAATTCTAGAGGTATTACAATAATTTTGTACATAACAATTTACTCGAACGCACCTTGAAAAGTAGAATCACAAATGAAGCAATTTTTTTAATTTCAACGCATTTTGATAAATCCATTTACTCTTCATATTCACAAGCGGCCTAAGACAGGATTGTATGAACAATGGCGGCCGGCCGTCTCGTTCTAATAAGAAAAATGTCCCTTGAAATGTTACGTAACGCGTATTGGGATGTTTAATAACCCTTTCGTATGTATACAGTTTATATTGTAACTTCAATCTGGGCGTCGAAAATATATTACTAGGGGTAAAACAATATTCAGTATTATAAAACTACAAAGTTATGTTGATATAAATGTAAAGCATGTAATGAAATAAAAATAACATGTATAATAATAGAAATAATAATAATTATAATGTGTTTTTTTTAACCAGGGTAGCCCCATCAGTATTAATATTGTTCTCCCTGAGGACCCTGCAATCATATTATAACCCCCGGCTTTAGCCGAGCGACCATGACAATGAAGGCGCTCAATTATTCAAGGAATTGTAGTAAGATTAATGTATGAATTACTTTATGAATTAATGTACGAATTAGTGTATGATTAATGTATGAATTAATGTATGAATTGATGTATGAATGTATATATGAATTAATGTACGAATTAATGTATGAATTAATGGACGAATTAATGTATGAAATAACGTATGAATTAATGTCCGAATCAATCTACGAATTAGTGTATAAATTAATATATGGATTTATATATGAATTAATGTATGAATTAATGTATGAATTAATGTATGAATCGATGTATAAATTAATGTATGAATGAATGGATAAATGTATAATGAAATGATATGTCTTGTTTACGCACTGTAGCTTCATCAGTATCAATATTTCATTTTATGTGTCCATGCTCCAAATAAGGGTTGACGTAATAGATGAATAGCTCTGGATTACAGTATATACAAACCTTATCATTGATGATTAATATTAATATTGTTAAAAATTAACAATAGATGTTTAAGAGAAAATATTAACGTATTTCCTTAAGATAGCGAATGAAACTGATTAATGATGTGTAAGTTACAACTTAATGTAAAGTAATAAAACATTATTAAGAGGATATCGTTTATACATGTTGTTCATTCTGAAACCTGTTCTCAGTATGTGTGTGTGTGGTGTGCGTGTGTGTGTGCGTGCGTGTGTGTGTGTGTGTATGTGTGAGAGAAATGGAGAGAGAGAGAGAAAGAAAGAAAGAGGAAAGTAAGAGAGTGAGAGAGAGAGAGAGAGAGAGAGAAGGAGAAAGAGAAAGAGAAGAGAAATTGAAGGAAGTAAGAGAAAAAAAGACCAAGAGAGAAAGAGACACGCGCATGTGTGTGTGCGTGTATGCTTGTGTATGACGTGTGTCCAAAGAGATACTAGATAGATAGATAGATAGGGATATAATTCTCAATATATTTTAAGGTGGTTGAAAAAATGTTTTCTGGAAAAAACGATTTTCTTGGGATCCTAAAGGGTAATCTAAATAGATGTGGTAACAACTTTGTTTAAACGAATTATAGTGATCATAGCATAGTGATTGCGTGATCTCTTTATCACCAAACGATATGACCTTTTAAAAACGAAATTCTACGAATTGAAATGTCTTGTTCTGTAACTCACAGTATTCTCCTAAATAGATAATAAATTGATTAAAAAATGGAAGCGTGAAAGAAGGAAATAGATTTCAGCTTCCTGAAGTATCTTCAAGGAGTTAGCTTGCTGTTATTATATAGTATTTAAAAAAAATACTGTTTTAAAGCGTGTGGTAACGTAACAAATATGAATTATGAGAACTTGTCTCCAGATACGAATGTCTAGTTCCGTTTAGTTTCACTTCTTTAAGTATCTTTGGAATTGATGATAAATGGTTTCAGGTAAATCTTCATGCATTTCAAAGGTTTTACACTTTCCGAGGTTCGTTCTCCCTGTACGTTCCTTAAATTTGGTACTGCTTTTCCTCTACGCCCTCTACTGAACATTAATCAGACTTTATAATACTACTCTGCACGTGTGCCTGATCTTGTACAAGCTCTGCTTTTCATTTAGGCTCCTCACATGTTCGTATTTTTTTTTATATCGCCCTGTCATATCTACACTTCCCTCCAGACGCGTACGCAGGATTTTTTTCAAGGGGGGGGGGGGGGGGGGGGGGGTTTAACATTTTTAAATCGGGCCGAAAATTTCGCAACGACTCAGCCTGCCGCTAAATAAGCAGGGGGGGGGGGGGGGGTAAGAGGACACTTTTTTGTTTTGCAACGACTCAGCCAGCCGCTAAAAAAGTGGGGGGGGGGGGGGGGGGGGTGGGGGAGGGGGTAAGAGGACGTTTTTTTTTTTTTTTGGTCTCGGAATTTGAAAATTTCACATTTTGCTATTTTTTTTGGGGGGGGGGGGGGGATAAGGTCACCTTTTTTAGGTTAGCCATTGGTATAATTTTTTTTATTTTTTATATATTTTTTATTAATAAGAAAAACAAACAAACAAACAATTACCAAAGGGGGGGGGGGTGGGGTCCTCAAAAATACACATATAACAAATACCAAAGTGGGGGGGGGGGGGGGTGGGGGGGTTTAACCCCCCATACCCCCCCCCCCCTGCGTACGCGCTTGCTTCCCTCGTAACATCTTGATGTTTACCATACATTATACTTAAAATAATAATACTAATGGTGGCTTCTTATAAAGCGCACCAGGTCCGTCAGGCATGACGCTCATGGCGCTATACATGCAAATCCAAAAAAGAATACACAGGAAGGTACAATATATCTATACAATATTAACATATTGAACCTAAAGCATTAAACTTGAGGAAATATGAAATACAAACTTATGAATAGATAACGAGAGGAACAAGAACAAGAAGTAAACAGAATCATTTCTCTATTCAACACCGTTAATTCTTTTAATATATTGTTTTTAATGATTGTTATTATTCCTATTACTATTGCTATCAGGATAACGATGACAATTAGTATTGTTATTGTGAAAATTATATGTATTTAATTTAAATCTTTATTCAATTTGTAGGCTATAATGTGTCTTGCATACATCTTTTATGGAAATATGAAGAACATCTGAACTTTATCTTGAAACTTGATTTAAATAAAAAAAAAGTATAGCTCAAAGGTATTTCTTCCTACAACTTTTCTTTTTTGATTCCAAGTCTGTGGTTCATCTATTATATAAAAACTTATTCATAAACATACTCCAGTACGTACTCTTTAATCATCATCACAACATCTTCTGGTTGTACACCCTGTAAACATGAATGCACACGAAAACATCTCCTTCATGGCATCACTTCCTGCTCTGTGGAATTCTCTACCCATTACCATTAGAAATATGTTTTCTCTTGATACTTTTAAGAAAGCCCTTAAGACCTACCATTTCTTACATTGATTGATTGGTTGCCTTTTTATTCATATTCCATGCAAACTTTACAAAGTATAATACATTTTACACAACATTAACGTTTCTTTAAGTAATATGGAAATAAATAATATTGAAATCATAGTTAATAATAATATGAATGAATGTTCTGTTAATCATTAAATACTGAAATGAAAAGTAAACCTACTTAAAAGCTAGGCTTGTTGCGTGTAGGTTCCATAAATTAAGCTACTAATATACAGTATACAAAACAAAACCAGAATA
>JAVYIG010018007.1:0-23200 GCA_035222895.1 Strongylocentrotus droebachiensis
ATTCCAATAGCATTGAAGAGATGATGAACAAATAAGAGTAATAAAACATTGTCGCCCTCTGCTAAATCCTCTGAACCGTGGAATCACTGCGCAGAATCAATTGTAAAACGAGATGTTATGACTCATGCCTGAAAGAGAAAATTGCCACGTCATTATTGTATCAAATGGCGAACGATCCTGCTTAAATTTACCAAACAAATTTGCTAAAATTGTTTTCCCCTAAAGATTACCATTATAGACAGAAAGTTCTGTTAAAAAATGTCCGACAAAAATTTATATTGTCTAGACAACATTCAGGAAACATGGGTAATACATGTAAAATGATTAAGACATTCCAGTACCAAATTACCAAGCTCAACTCGGGAAAGATGCAAATAAGGGTTCTAACTAGCAAAACAACTTAATTAAAATTGTGTCTGAGGGGGAAGGTGGGACGGGCTTTCATTTTTGTACCCATTGACTACCACTGCTAAGTACATGTCTATGGGAACACGTAGAGTGTTTTCCACTCAAAATGCGCATCCTGTACAAATATCTATTCGTCTGGGATAACATAAAATGACTTACCAACCACATTATCTGATATTTTCTTTTATGTGCGTGGCTTGATAACATATATTATATGTCTAATCAAGAAAATGTGTTTGACAATGGACAAACTTATGATGTGTAAAGAAAGGTTTTTGATAATCTTCATAATCCATATCTAAAGTGAATCACACTTTTCTGTTTCATTGCGCCATACACATGTGTGTTATATCCAACTTTAAAATGTATATTAGACTTCCAACTCATTAAAAAAAAAGGGATAATACATATTTGGTCAAAAAATTAAAAATCGTTATTGTTTTTTCTTTCTTCATTCTTTCAATTTTGAGCACCAAAATTACATTTCTTGTGAAAGAAAATGTGAGTAGCATCTAACACACATCTTATTCCTCACTATTTTCCAAGAGATTTAGCATGGATGCCATGCATTTAACCAAAATGTTCTCCAAAGTAGACATAACTACGTCTTGGCTGGTCCACTATTATAAAGATATGTATTCGTGATGGGTTCAATTGTTATACTGTCTCCTCTCAGTTGTATTATAATTGGTGGGTTTTTTTAAATAGCAATTTAGTATTATATTTTCTTTTTCTGTTCACCTTCAAAAGAACACACTTTACACTTTAGAAGTCTATTGACATAAAGAACAAATTTTCCTCACTTTGTTCTATATTTTATATTTATATTTTTCTCACATTTATTAAAACACAACCGCCTCCGATACCACATGTACAAACCCACACTTACATTAACACACACACACAATGACGAACAATAACAAAGCTCTCTATATTGTTCAAAATATACATGTACTACTAGTAATATTGATTTATATATGTCGCAGCTACTCATATATACAAAATAATCTCTTGTGGTGCTGTTATTATGATGTGTTTACTTTAGTAACATTTTGAAGACTATCTTTCAACTACTCTTATTATCTTACTATTATTTTAAAAATATTGTCATACTTTATAGATCTACCTAATTAAAATATTATTCAATAAACTTTGGTTTTCTTCTTTATTGTTTTTACCCCATTTTTTGGTGTGCAGTAAACGACTATGAGCACAAGTTAACATGGAGCTATGCCTAATACTTCAGCATGTGTAAGTGCGACCACCATATCAAAGTATTCTAGTATGAACAAATATGCAAACACCTACGCCTCATTTTCGAGAAAAAATGGACGAGAAACTAGGAATCACCAACTGGTGGTTGTAAAAACCTGAAGGGGTATTAGTCAAAATAAAAAGGGCAGTTATCTGTGGTGAAAGGGGGCCCTTCTCATATCTAAAAATACATAATATGAAATAGTATGAACTACTCACTGTATTTATATAATCAATCGGATGGCATTTATTTGCAGGTCAGTCACGTCATTCACCGCCTTTAGTGTAGGTACAAGATGAGTTGTTTCGATGTAAAGATACTTGAGTAATAAATGAACTATAAACAACTGATGAGGACTATAATATTCCGTAATAATAGTCCATGTACCAAAAGCCCTGCTCAACGCGTACGACGTTATATAACGGCTCACACTAGTGTAAACTATGAGAATAAAGAAAACTTAAACAAGAGTCTTTCGAATCACAATTCCAGCCAAATTCTGGAGTGTCCGAATTTGCTTGCGTTGAAATCTTCTTATTCACCAAATCCGATGTAACTTGCTCGAGTTAGGAAAAGTATGAAATTAATCAAAAGTCGACTCCCTGTTTCGAAGAGACCGACATGAAGCAGCATATGAGGAAGTAATAGCATACAGCGTCAACAAGTCTAGTTGAACGTCATCAGATTGAGGGAAAAAAATAACAATGCCTCGCTTGCATGGATAAACATTAAACAGATTAGTATATGTGACGGGCTTCAATGTTGCATTGAAAGTAGAGGTGCACCGAAAAAGGGGCACTTTCTGTCAACAGAAATGGGCTCTTACAAAGGCTAATCTCAAAGCGGTGAGAAAACAAGTTATCGTATAAATATGGTATAATATACCCCTGCATTGTACCAGGGATGACACTGACAGACTCGACTACCTTGACAACATTTAGAAAAATAGATGAAATAAAGTCTGAAATACTTGAATTTTTGCTTTTGAATATATTTCAAAATAAGGCTACAAATAGCTTTCCATAACTTAGCGTTAAGTTCGACTTCGAATCTTTGTGAAACACCCCCCAGGGATAACATTTTCTATTATCTGTTTCAGCACCATACTGATGTGTGTGATTGTCTGAAGATTCCTTTGCGAACGAGCAAACAATTTAGATGAAATCACCAATCCTGATGGGGTTTTAAGCATAATCTTATAATAAAAGTATTAATAAAAACCTTTAAAAAATTGTTACTGAAAGTGTCAGGCCTATCATACATGTTAGCGAGCGTAGCAGACAAGTTTTCTAGAAAAATTTGTTATCAGTCGTTTGAAATTAGTGGCATTTGTTAAGGAGGCTATGCAAAATATCTTACTCCGGGGGAGATGAGGGCGATACAAACATCTTTTCATAGCACGTATGGTAATTATGTTTATTTTAAACAGCAATGGCATCTGGTAATATAAAGGCATTGAGTTTGGAACTACTTCAAATTTGTTAAATCTTTATATTCTTGAACAGGGCAATTGCTTTCCTTGGTATTTGTGAAAGTCAACAGGTCATGGGGTCGACATTAGGGACTTTAGATTTGCACGTCGACATAGTGGACTGCTACGTGTGACGTCCTTTTAAGGCCACTGTCAATGCCTTAAAAGGACGTCACACGTAGCAGTCCACTATGTCGACGTGCAAATCTTAAAGTCCCTAATGCCTCACTCGTATGGATTAACATTGTAGAAATTCATGTAAGGATTGGTGTTTTCAGTTTTGCACTGTCTCTACGTTGTATCCTATTGGGGGGGGGGGGGGGGGGTTGTCGGAAATTGATTTGTCTCGATCTTTTTTGTTGTTGTTCAACTATTACTTAGGGCAAGGTTCAGACATTGCAGGCATTATGCAGCACGTGAAGCTGTTGCACAATCGATTAATAATTGTCAGATATATTATTGTCATACTGACATCTGGTGATTTTCACTCCTTTCTAGTAGTTGGACACCAAAGAGTCTTATCTACATGTACATTGAAGATTCAATAAAGATTGATTAGGCAGACACCTGATTTTCAATGAATTGTTTTTCTTCATAAAGACACTAATAACAACACTGTAAGAAACTTATAGGCCTATGCTTTACATCAACAGCTCTTCTCCCGGGTTCAATGTCTGAAGTGTTTGCAAAACAAACTGACCTAGGGTTGCAATAACCATCAATTATCTTCATCCACTTAGAAGTATTCAAATCTGTTGTCTTGATCTTGAGTTTTTATTTGCGATCTTAATCGACAGTGGTCTAATCTTAATCTTTGATACTCTGATCTTAAACCAAACCCTGTTGTACATATAATTAATTAAAATTACCCTTTGGTGAATAGAAAGGAAAGAGATACCTTAATTGGTATATAACAAACAGATAGCGGCTTACATCAATTATGCTCATTAGAGTTTGTTTAATCATATCTTTATACTTGAATTGGTGCCCTATTATAATTTATGTACAATATTGCTCCCTACCTGGTGGATCTAATAATTTATCTATTGATTAGACCTGTTATCGTTGACTTCCTTTCAAATTAAGAACATGGAAATATCAATCTGTGATTGTAAAATCTAATATCTAGTACTCTAACCCTTCACCATAAATAAATATCAAGATTATGCACTCAACAACAAAATTAGTAATTTATGTATATGTAGATCTAGAAGAAGAAAAAAACACAACCTCGCCTTTATTTCAATTTGGTGTTCGAAACCTTGCTAAGAAGCTCTCCTCATAAGACCACTTAGCAGAGTAGGATCTCGCAGTACACCAAAACATTGAGCTAGATTACATTATGAAGATCCAAAAACCCTTTCCTCAGTATAATTCTCTTTATTCCTTATTTCCTCTCTAACTCTCTTACTCCCTTACTCATCCCCTCTAGCCTTTTGTTTTACTTTATCTTCGATCTCCCTTTCTCCTTCCCCTTTTCGGGCCTCTTACCATGCTCTCTCTCTCTCTCTCTCTCTCTCTCTCTCTCTCTCGTTCACCTTACCCCGACACCTCACAACCAGGGGCGTCTCTAAAGGGGGGTGTTGGGTGGGGGGGGGGTGCGACACCCCCCCCACCCGTCAGGATATTGTCGGTAAAATTGCGCTGCCGCACAGTGGGCCAGGGAAACCAAAGTGCGCCAAAACTCATGTTTGGGGATTTATTTTTTATAAATCCAGAGGAAATGTTTGGATTTCCAGGGATTTTCGCTTAAATTTTTTTACCAACATTTTCTCTGATGTCTAAGCTTCAAGTTGATACCAGATTTGGCTGCCCGATTCTGCCCGTTATTATGTAAGAGCCGTTTTCCTTGCAACATTGCCCCGAAAAATGTGTTTATTTTGGTCCGCGGTGTCAGAACAAGTGTCACGCGCCCCCTCGCGCCGTGATTTATGACCACTATTCCTTCATGATTTTAGCCGCGGACCAAAAAAAACCCACATTGTCGGGGCAATGTGGCAAGGGAAATCGGCTCTAACATAACAACGGGCAAGATCGGTCAGCCAAATTTGGTATCAACTTAAAGCTTAGACATCAGAAAAAATGGTGGTATTAAAATTTAAGCGGAACATTGCGGAGATCTAAACATTTCTTCTGGTTTTATAAAAAACATGGATAATTAGTCAATTTTTCAGTGAATTACCCAATAATATATCATGAAGATTGTGTTTCTATTAATTTTAACCCATTCATTCAACGAAATGAACTATCAGGAATATGTAAGAGCAATTTCATATCAATAACTTAAAAACTTCATGTTGAATTGAAAGATTTATAAAATAAGTCACTTTTGCACTAAAACTGTGAATATGTAGGATTTTGCTGTTTGAAGTAGTAAATTTGTACCCTTATTGTGCATACCGGAATAAATATTTCACTGAGGTATTTCTCTATGTATTACCTTTCAACTGGGCAAGAAAAAAATTGAAAAAAATAAATCACCCAATAGTTTTGGCGCACTTTGGTTCCTCCCTGGCCCACTGTGTGCCGTCGGGAAATAGAGAAAAGGGAGAGGGGAAAAAATAGAGGGAAAGGGAAAGAAAAGAAAGAAAGAAAAGGAAATAAAAGAAAGAAAGGAAAAAAAGGGAAAGAGCAGAGAAGAAAGAAAGAGTAAAAAGAAAGAAGGGAGGAGAGGAAAGAAAAGAAAAGAAAGAAAAGAAGGAAAAGGAAAAAAAGAGAAGAAAAGAGAGAAAGAGGGGGAGGTAGGAGCCTGAGACGGGAGGGGTTGGGGTAAAAGAGAGAGGGGGTCGATGGGGTCGTCTCATCAAGGGAGCAAAAAATACACGCATAAGTATGTTGCTATGTCGGGTCACCTGTGTCGGTATTTTTGCTCGATCCTCGTGTACTATATCAATGCAGAAGTTTGAAGTCGGTGAGATGTATAATGTCGGTCGGCCGACAAGTTTTTTTTCCTACGAACTGCAACTTCGAGAGAGACTGCAACTATAATACTTGTATTTTCTCGAAAATTCACTTTCCTAATAATTTTTTTTTTTAAATATCAGCTAAAGAAATTAGAGGTTTAAGATTTTCGGGGAAAACTAAATTCAAATAAGAATTAAGAATCAAGAACGTTACAACGAAAAGTCTTCTTTCTCTAATAATTTAAGAAAACGTCTGAGCTTGGGAGGAGGAACTGAATTCAGATAAGGATAAAGAGTCGAGAACAGTACAACGAATCGTCTTCTTTCTATAATAATTCAATGAAACGTCAAAGCGTCCGCGCTTCGCGCGGGAGGTGGAAAACTTCATTCAGACAAGGATTAAGAGTAGAAAACGTTTCACCGAATCGTCTTCTTCCTCTAATAATTTAATGAAACATCAAAGCTTCCGCGCTTCGCGGAAGGGGGGAGAAACTGAATTCAGACAATTAGGGTTAAGAGTCGTGAACGGTAAATGTATCGTCTTCTTTCTATAATAATTCAATGAAACGTCAAAGCTTCTGCGCTTCGCGCGGGAGGGGGAAAACTTCATTCAGACAAGGATTAAGAGTCGAGAACGGTTCAACAAATCGTCTTCTTTCTCTAAACTTCTGCGCTTTGCGCCCCCCTAAAATAAGATCCTAGCTACGCGCCTGCATTTAAATATATAGCTATGATGCTGACTAAGTTGACGAAATAATTCGTATATTTATGTCGTCGAGGAAAAGGACCATTTGGGCATATGCAAGTACTATAGATATTCAAATGAAAAACAATTGAGCCTTCGGCTCCGGGTTTATAGGGTTAAATTTGTAGCAGTGGGACATTAAATTTTGTCGGTAATTGGTGGCTATTTTTGTCGGTAATCGGTGGCCTCTACACCCCCCCCCCCCCCTCCCACTGAAAAAGGTCTAGCGACGCCCCTGCATGACACCCACATTAATTTTCTTGAAAGTAATTTATAAATGAATACACAAGAAATCGGAATGGACTTTCCATCATAATTTACAATCAATATGAAGACTAATACGTAAAATATATGTGAATTAATTCACAACCCTTCATTAAAAGCTGACCAGGTTATGTATTAACTCGTTACTAATAATCAAATAATTAGTTTTCCTAAAATTAAGGAACAACTTATTTGCCAGTATCCAATTCCATACGAATTGTAATTTATTATTCAAACTATTAAGAAGATTCTATGGATTATCTTGAGTATATAATATTAGGTATAGCACACCAAAAATAAGTACAACAAACACATGTTATTTGATATTTGCAAATGATCAAGCTTTATGAAAGCTTCAAAAACCAAAAAACAGAATTGAAATCGGTCAATGCGTTGTGATTTTATACCATTTTTTTTATATCGCAAAATTACCGAAAAACCTGCCAGAAATGGTCAAATTGGCAAAAATGGCAAAATTCGACAAAGTTGACAACTTAATTCATCACTTTCTTGGACACAAATAATAAATTAGCTTATCAGACACTAAAATATCATCTTTGTGGTAAAAAATACAAAAAAGAAAAATCATATATCTATTACCGTTTTGAAAACAGAGGCAAACAAAATAAGTCATTTTTGCCATTTTTGCGAATCTGCAGATATGAAAAAGTTGTGAAAATAACTAAATCCGTCTAATTAATATGCGCATATGTAATCAAATCAAAACCGAACATGATACATTAATGAAACCTATGTATATCAGACAGGTATGGAAATATATTTTTTTTGAAGAAAAAAAAAATTATGAATATTCATCAAATATGCAAATTAGGTCATTTCAGCTAAATATATATATAGGAAAGTCAAACTGTTCGTTTCGTTGGCACTTTTTTAAAATCATATATTTATAGATCATATTTACACCAAATATTAACATTAAATTCCAAATATTTTTGCAATGCCAATAAAATATGGCGATGGAAATTACTTGGATCACCGTTACAGCTATTTCCTCATATGTTTCACAAATTATTCAGAAAAACCGAACAAATGATAAGAATTTGCAGACTTTCAGCTACATCACAGTATAGTTTTTTTTTTTTTAAATGTCAGATTTGAGGATTAATGACGATTTTCCGAGAAACCATTCAATTCAACAGGCCATAACATTCCACAGGGACTGAATTTCAGAGAAAAAATTGGTGACCCAAGTACAATTGTGGCTACCTTGAGTGTAAATAACAAATAGATTCAATGAGTGAAACACATGAGGATATTGCATTTTTGTAGGGGAGTTTTATACATTGAAGTGCATTTTCACCACGCAGAATAACAGTCAATGGGCGATCAGCGGGCCATGTCACACATGGCTGAAAAGACAATATTCTAATAAATAATTTAATATATTTCCCACATGCCTATAACAATGAAACTACACAGAATTGTAGTTAAAGGTATGCTTGAAAGATATGTGAAATAAAAATTTAAAAATATTGTTCAGTTTTTTTAAAATAAATTTACGAAAATTGCTATTTCTACCAACTGACTGTTGTTGTGTGTGTGTATGTGCATGGGGCAGACTGTGTGCAGAGGCAGTGTGATCATCCTAATAATATACATGTTCTTGTGTCATCTACAAAGAGAACAAAATAGAGGAGAACTTTTGAAAACCATTGACATAGAGGATAAACAGAAGAGGACCCAAAAGGGTGCCTTGGGTGTACCGTTAGTAATAGGTTGTATATTTAAATTATAATCATTAATGGCGACAAATGGACAAATTGAGTCCTTTTAGACATGTACTTTTGAACCACCCCAAGGCCCTGCAGAAGTCCAGAAAGATACAAACAGTGTGAGACTTGCTGCCAATCGCCTTGGTAACGTTATCAATTGATTAACGAATTGCATATACTGTTGAATGTTTCTGAGGAAAGGCAATATTAAAATTATTGAGAAACTTCATATTGCGAGAATATACAAGTTTTATACGTATAAAGGTAGTATGTTATCCTATTAATTGATTTGAGTAAGGATCTTGTGATCCAAAGAACCTGCGGTATTATTTGGTATTTTGATCTTGATGTTTACAGTGGAAATAAAATTCGTATAAAGGTATTTAATGCGTGATTTGCTTCAGTAGCATTGAGACATACAGACCACTCAACACGATACTTTCTGTCGATGTTTGTTTTCAAGCATTATACGTAAACCCCACAAATTATGTCTATCTGGTTTTAAACTTTTAAATAAATGAGGGGTGGAGACAAAAATGAGAAAACGGTTTTATATATCAGACACGATGATACCTTCATCTATGATTGTAGTGAACATTATGATTAAATACGTTATCGATAAGCATTTGTGTGACATCGGAATGTAGTGTTTCAACTATTTCGCAAGGGACATTGTGAGATATATCATGTACAACCTTACCAATAGCTCACAAGCATTCATACAAAAGACAATATGAATGAACTTTCAATGGTTTATTTAAATTTATTGCAAGTATTGTCATTACATAAACAGTAACTTCCCCCCCCCCCAAAAAAAAAACAACCTTTTTTATCATTGAATATCAGCTATCATATTTCATATGGCGCCAAGTAATTATGTATATACACTTTGAAAGATGAAAGATAGAAAAAAATATATAGAAATGAGAGCACAGTTTATCCCATTTAATTACACCTTATAAACACGGGAACTCATTTATGAAGGTGATTACTCAATTACTAATCAAACAATAGTAACATTTACCTCGTACAATATACAGTTATTGACTGGCAGGGGGTGTAATATAACATTATTTGGACCGCTGAAGGGAGTTATATTTCCCAAGTGGTTATATTTTCGAGGGAAAATATAGTCACGAGGGAAAATATAGCTCCCTTCAGGTCTAAAGAATGTTATATACCCCCTGCCAGTCAGCCTTGGCTTGATTTTCGGGAGGGGGGGGGGTCCATATTTTTTTTGCCCGAAATTTTTTTTCGGGGAAAATCAACATTTTAGAAAAAGAAGTGCAAACAAAAATCGACGGAAAATAATATTTGAAGATAATTCAAGAAAAAAAAATATTAAAGAAAAAATGACCCACGGTAATGGTGTAATGTGTGTTATTGGTGACATACAGTCCTCAAGAGGGCGACATGCATTGATTAAAAATATATTCATTTCACCAGCTGGTTAATATAACACTGAAAAGTGACCGGCCAGGAAAATATAACAATTTGGATCCTCACAATTAATATCACGTGACGAGCTCTGGACCAATCACATCTCGGTATCTGTCTAAGCTATCTAATATATAACAATATATGTATATCTAGAAGAAGAATATATACACCTTGAACGTATATAAAATTGTAAAGAAATACAAAATATAAACAACATTGCCAACTCTCCTAAAAGATTTTCATTGAAAAATTAAATGAGAAAATAATATGTAACGCCTACAAGGCACTGTGTAATATCTAAACACAATTCACTACACTTTTTTTTCATTCATTAATTTACATTTTATAGTTCCACCATCCATAAAAAAAAGGCTTGTATATTGGCAATAATTCCCAAAAATATGTCTCATTGATTACAACGCAATGCAGGTGCACTATACTGCTAACATATATATGTACAGTACTATATCAGTATATCTTCATTTCAGTATTACAGTAACACAAATCCATTATAAGTGTCGGCTTGCATGGTGATGTAGATATACAGTAGGCTTGCGGGTGCACCACTCCTGACGACGGATAGTCAACCTGTTCGAAACGTCGAGCCACTCATCCTCTCCAAGCGCTATAGTTCTCCTTAGAACTATAAGCTAAGAAAGATAACAAACAGTCCTTTTCAGGACTACACACCCCCAAGAAAGATTACCGAGTCAGAGTCCATTTCAGGACTCCTCAATCCTCTCTCTCTCTCTCTCACATGGTGTACCCGCAAGCCTACTGAATAAATCCATTATAGTGTCGGCCTCATTGTTTGGGTTTTCTTTTCACAATCGGGTAGCTTTTTATATCAGTTACTTAAACTTGTTATGTAAAAAAATATGTATTCGTAAAAGAATTCATATGGCTCCAGACAGCAGCTTTTGAAGGTCTCTATTCACATGAAGACCTATGTCAGACAAAACGTCAATTCATCTACCAAAAAAAAACAACATTTGTTTGCAGAGTATATGATAACTCAATTCAATTCAGTCCATTACATGTTTTATTATTTGTTTGTATATATTGTGCAACTGTGAGTAGTGCAGGTATCAACAGATAATTGTTGACAGCTGGTCACAGCAGTCCCTGTAATCAAAAGGTTGAATTTTGCATGTTTACAACAATTTCTTAATATCATTTCAAATTACATATTGTACCATCAAAAATGTATTTAAAATCAAATGACAACTAAAAATACATTGCTTGAGAAACTGTACAATGTCTTCTTTGTTTCGGTTAAATCTTTGCATTTTGTTGAGTCGAAATGTCTTACGATGGGTAATTTATTTTTTTATCATTTTCTGGTTTTGACTTTTAAATGTTGTTGGAGTTCTGATAACTTCTTGACTTAAGGATAAAGGGCGATATATGCATTCCATTGGGCTTTATGCAGGGACGGGTAGGCTTTCGCGCCAGCCCCATCTGTAACTGATAGCTGAGTTGCTTAACGATGTCCTTAAACTGTGGATCAGCAGCAACATTTTGGTTTTGATCATAGTCCAAGCCATTAATGTAAAGTTCTGTAGCCTTTACATCGGTCCAGTTACCTTGGAAGGTTTTTGGATTGAATCCTATCCATTCGGTGTAATGGTGATCCTTGGTCCTCATAGAGTACCCCATGACAGTAATGTCACCCAGACTAGGGAGATCAGTCTTCATGTTTGGGGTTACCCCTGGACGAGGATACTGACTGAATGTGGCATTCTTCCATCTGCTGTACCGCTTTGAAGTCAACTTCTCCATACCATCTTTCTGCAGAATGGCGTTGGAGCCTTGGACTGGCTTCATGAGAGGGGCGAAACTGTACCCCTCTGAACATAAGGTGACATTGAAAGGCTCTGGAGGACATACAGGTGGAACAGTGATGCCAGCGAGATCAGAGAGGGTGGGGAACAGATCAACAAGTTCTACAAACTCAGCAACAACCATCCCACGGTCAGCAGACAGTTTCACATTGTCTTGAGATTGAATCATCTTTAGAGAATTTTGAAGTTGATTTTTGATTGGTGATGACCTTGGCTTGTCTGTAACACCAGGAATGTGAACGATCAAAGGAACTCTTGTTGCCAGTTCATAGTTAGAGTACTTGCACCATTCTGCATGCTCACCTAATTGCCATCCTAAGAGGTAGACAAACAAAAGGTTATTTTCAATCCGGGAGGAGTACATGAACACAGGCGAAGAAGATATGTTCCGAGAAATCTCTGCCTTTGCAATAATTTAATTGTATGAATTATGACTACACTTTGGAAGGTAATAGGGGTGTGGTACGCCGCCTCTGTATCATTCAGGGTCATTTACTCCACCAAAAATATTATTCTGCTTTAGTCATTATCCTTACGTATATCAGCGTACCTCTGAATTAAACAAAATTTTATCTATAAATGGAAATTATATTTATAAACAACAATAATGATACGGTTTATGCAAGGTCGAGAAATGAAGCCATCATACACGCCATAAACATGCTTTATTGATAACTTATCTAATACCAACAAATTACAAAAGAGTATTTTTTAAAGAAAGGCAAAAGGGGTACATGAAATAGAGACTGAGAGTGGGAGAAAGGGGGAGGGATCAAGGAATTTTGAAGAAATTAACTCACCATGATCCCCAAAGAGAACGACGATGGTATTGTTTGAGAAGCCAGTTTCATTCAGGGTTTGAAGTAGTGTTCCGACCAAGGAATCTGTGTAGGATACAGCAGCATAGTAGCTCTGTCTCATCGGAGCCTGTCCGAAAATTAAAGGGGGAAAAAATGCTCATTGATCGATAAGTGAACATGACAAATACACGATTATCATAAAAAGGTGGCCATGTTAAGTTTTCCTTTCCATGCAGGACCATGATTTCGGGAATTTAGAAAATATAGACCCACTGACCAGATTTAATTTTAAAATGAGCTCATAACATTTCTCCTTTTCAAATATTAAATGTTTTGACCATTACTTATAACACTGTCTTTATTCTTTCTTTCTGCTTTCTTTCTTGTTTTGTTTTGTTCATGCCTCTCTCTCTCTCTCTCTCTGAGTGTTCGGGATGGGCTGTCTGTTTCATGCAGTCCCCCTAGTTCACCAATTGAAAATAAAACATATTTTTAATATGTTTTAGTGTAAACTCATTAATTCGGCCCAAATGTCATGCATTGCTGCTAAGTAACGCTAGAGACTAAATCTAAAATTAAATTAAATGTTTTTGTTAGATCAAGGGATTATCTTACATGGAATTTAAGTGGTATCGTTCCAAAGGGGAAGCTCATATTCATAGCCTTCACATCTTCTCTATAAGTTCTCATAGTGTAATAATCCTCATAGGCGACATCCGGTTGAGTCGGAGACCGGAATGGATTGGTTGCAATAGAAACCGACTCGATCGGGTACAACGATTTGAATTCCTCTGGGTACTTCCACGGAATGTGCGGTTTGTGAAATCCAACGGCCAAGAAAAAGGGCGGTTGCATGTCCTCAGATGACTGACCGGTTTCAATCGGTTTTCCTTGCTTCTTTGTTGGATGTAGGGCTACGGATAGGTTCTTCAGGATAGATGAGGAGAATTCTAGAGACTGGATATCCGGGAGTGATTTTTGTGGCATGTCACTTACGTTGACTGGACACATGACGTTATTGTGAAGCGTGCCATCCAAATTGTGACACACCTATAATAAGAAAATAGAATTTTAAATATAGGAGATATATACACATGTATATACATGGATATATATATATATATATTTGCATATAGATATATATAGGCCCTAATCAATAATTGTTTTGGTAACCACAAAATTGCGCGCAGTATAAAAATATTAATACTATTGTATAATAATACTAATATTCTGATCACCCACAAGCATTAATTGTCATTGACATTCCGGAGGAATGGGGAAGGGCGCCGAAAATTGGGAAAGAATATTATGAAGTTGGCATAAAATGTATTTCTTCAGAATGTGATCTCTATACTTTCGAACACTGCCAACACGTGGATGAATCAACATAATTATAGGCCCTAAGATATAGCCTACCCATCTGGCCTACCCCCCCCCCTTTTTTTTTTTACGGTATATCGGCAACGCCACTGCCCTCCGAAGGTATAGGCCAATATACAAAACTTTCTTCTTTTCTTACACCCAAAATCAATAATTTGGCCATGAAATGGCGTACCTCGATCCAAACAAGATCTTTACTAACCTTGGCCCCGGTGAATTGTTCTGTCGGTGGATGGTAAGGAGGAACAGACCAGCTGTATGGATAGTCGTCGTGACCACCACTTGTAACGCCTTGTCAAACCAAACAGAAATTATCCAAGGTCATATTATGAATCTTGAACACATTGTCCGATATAAAATAGAATTGGAATTACAAAGAAGAAAACAAATCAATTTATTAAAAGAAATGAGTTACATTGTGCTTTACACTTCGTATATCATGACTCCATACGAATGTTTGAAAATTAGGCCTACATTATTAAAAGATGAAGTAATCATTTTCAAATCCTTACTAAACCTGTAGTTCCGCTTTTTGTATATATCATTATGTCATATTTTACTTTGTATCAAGTTAGTTACTACGTCTCGGTAATAATGTTGTTTACTATTATGTCTTCAATTATTTCCCCTAATGTACCGCGCAAAGAGAAGGAAAAAAATGCTTCAGTGATGCTTGCTATGTACTTTATAGATTTGTAATAATCTTCTTCATCTTCTTCATCCTCTTCTTCTTCATCATCTTCTTCATAAATCTTCTTTTTCTTCTTCTTCTTCTTCTTCTTCTTCTTCTTCTTCTTCTTCTAATCATTACCATCAGTGGCGTAATGAGCAAAAAAGTTTGGGGGGGCTGGCAGACAAAAAAAATCCGCATCACCCCACTCTTACATGCAGGCCCCGCTGAACGTTTTTCAAAGTGGGTGGGGGAAGACTAAAGTATTTACGATCAGGTATAGAGCGTAGTGTAAATTGGCGTGGGGTCTTGAGGGCTGAGCCCCCCTAAAACTCAGGGATTTGAGGAATTATATAACGGTCATTGAGCATTCAGGGGCCCGCCTTAGGCCCCCTTGTGGGGTCGAGGGGGCGGATCCCCCGGAAGTTCAGGGGTTTTAGGCATTTAATTACCCATAATTATGAGCATATTTTGATACCTTATTTGTGACACTGGCAGGTCCTTAATTGGAGTGGGGTCCAGAGGGCGGAGCCCCGGAACCTCAGGGGTTTTAGGCAATAAATTACTGTCAGATAAATATCCAGGGGCCTGACTTAGGGCCATTGGTTAGGTCCAAGGGCAGATCCCCCTTGAAGCTCAGGGGTTTTAGGCGTTTTATTACGGTCAGATGAGCATTTTTTTTGATACCTTATTTGTGACACTGGCAGGACACTAATTGGCGTGGGGTCCAGTTGCGGAGCCCCAAGAAGTTCGGGGTTTTTAGGCATTAAATTACCGTTAGATTAGCATCCAGGGGCCCGCCGTAGGGCCCTAGGTGGAAACCAGGGGACAGAGCCCCCGGAAGCTCAGGGGATTTAGGCATTTAATCACGGTCAGATGAGCATATTTTGATACCTCATTATTTTGTGTCACTAGCAGGTCACTATTCTTTCTTTCTTTCTTTCTCTCTTTCTTTCTATTTCTCTTTAGTATAGTTTTTCAAAAAAAGTGGGGGCGGAGCTCGAGGCCCCAGGGCCCCGTCGTTCTGCGGCCCCTGCCATGTAGGCCTCTAAATAAGCATATTTCTTGCCTGACTGTAAATTTAGGCATTTGTAATTTTCCAACAAACGCATAAAAAAGTATAATTTACTAAAAAGTGAGGAAAAATCTCGGAAAATTATGTCATTTCAGCAACATTTGTAAATCAACGGTATCGAATTAGAAATGAACCACGTTTGAATTTAAATGTGACAAAGGCAGGTCACTATTCTTTCTTTCTTTATTCAGGAATTTGCAATTTCCCAACAAACGCATAAAAAATGTATAATTTACTAAAGATTGAGGAAAGATCTCGGAAAATTATGTCATTTCATCAACATTTGTAAATCACCGGTATCGAATTAGAAATAAACCACTTTGAATTTTATTTGGGGGGCATCTGTCCCCCCAAGCCCCCTCCCTTCCCCATCAGTACGCCATTGCCCCCCCCCCCCTATATCTTGTTGGCTGGAAAAATTGCAAGTAAACTCCCCTACCTATCTTCTTTCTCTCTTTCTTTCCTTACCTTTCCCTGCCCCTTCCCTTACCCTTCCCTTCCTTCTCTCTCTTTTAGGTTTCGTAGGGGGTGAGGCAAGGGCCTTTCGCCCCCCCCCGATCGACATGTTGTTGGCGGGATTAATCGCAACTGATCTCTCCTTCTTTTCACCCTTCTCTTTTCTTCTTCCTCTTTTTTGTTCCCTTTTAGCTCTCCTCTTTCCCTTTCCATTCTTTCTCTCTTTTTTTTGGCGGGGGCGGGGGAGGAGGGGGGAGAGAGGCAAGGGCCTTTTGCCCCCCCCCCCCCCCCCCGATCCACAAAGCGAAGAGTCTAGACTGGATCGGAGAGCTCGCTAGTGCTAGTGTGAATTTACACCGAGGACGAAGTTTGCTTAACTTTTTCTTGGAACACTTGAATGGTTATGGAACCTGTTTGTGTTTATAATCTTCAAATATTAATGTTATTCTGCATCAAATATAAAATATTGATTTCTACTGTGGTATGTAAAGGCATGAACAAATATAATTTTGTTTAAACCAAGAATGTGCATCATGGTAATACATTTTAACAAACACATCAACATTTTACCTAGACATCTCATCACCATAGCCATTGTATTGAAAACCATATATTAATGATACATGTAAAATGAGGATTTAAGCAATTCTCGTCAATTGGCTGTAACCTCTTGTCCGAAAAGTAATTTTCTGGTTTCACAATTCGGCTAGCAAGCGAAGCGAGCGGGCAAAAATTTGAGCATAATATGTATTTTGTAAAAGTGGTATTTATCACCAAAATAAACGAGGAAAGATATAACAAAAATCATATTCGGGCAGCTCGCTGCCCCCCTCCCCTATTACGCGCGAAGCGCAGAAGCTTTGATGTTTCATGACATTATTAGAGAAAGAAGACGATTTGTTGTACCATTCTCGAATCGATAATCCTTGTCTTAATCCTTGTCTGAATTCAGTTCCCCCCCCCCCCCTCCCGCGCGAAGCGCGGAAGCTTTGACCTTTCATTAATTATTAGAGAAAGAAGGCGATTTGTTGTACCATTCTCGACTCGTATTCCTTGTCTGAATTCAGTTCCCCCCTCCCGCGCAAAGCGCGGAAGCTTTGACCTTTCATTAATTATTAGAGAAAGAAGGCGATTTGTTGTACCATTCTCGACTCGTATTCCTTGTCTGAATTCAGTTCCCCCCCTCCCGCGCAAAGCGCAAAAGCTTAACGTTTCATTAAATTATAAGAGAAAGAACACGATTCGTTGTACCGTTCTCGACTCTTGATCCTTGTCTTAATTCAGTTTCCCCCCTCCCGCGCGAAGCGCGGAAGCTTTGACGTTTCATTCAATTATTAGAGAAAGAAGACGATTCGTTGTACCATTCTCGACTCTTAATCCTTGTCTGAATTCAGTTTCCTCCCTCCTCCCGCGCATAGCGCGGAAGCTTTGACGTTTCATTCAATTATTAGAGAAAGAAGACGATTCGTTGTTCCATTCTTTACTCTTAATCCTTGTCTGAATTCAGTTTCCCCCCTCCCGCGCAAAGCGCGGAAGCTTTGACATTTCATTAATTATTAGAGAAAGAAGACGATTATTTTGTTGTACCATTCTCGTCTCTTAATCCTTGTTTGAATTCAGTTTTCTCCCTCCTCCCGCGCATAGCGCGTAAACTCTTGACGCTTCATTAAAATTATGAGAGAAAGAAGACGATTCGTTGTTCCATTCTTTACTCTTAATCCTTGTTTGAATTCAGTTTCCCCCCTCCCGCGCAAAGCGCGGAAGCTTTGACATTTCATTCAATTATTAGAGAAAGAAGACGATTCGTTGTACCGTTCTCGACTCTTAATCCTTGTCTGAATTCATTTTCCTCCCGCCCGCGTGATGCGAGGAAGCTTTGACCTTTCATTAATTATTAGAGAAAGAAGACGATTATTTTGTTGTTCCATTCTCTACTCTGAAAGTCACTTTCCTATCGCCCGCGCGAAGCGCGGAAGCTTTGACCTTTCATAAATTATTAGAGAAAGAAGACGATTCGTTGTACCGTTTTTGACTCTTTGTCCTTGTCTGAATTGAGTCCCTCCCCCCCCCCTCTCGAGCGAAGCGCGGAAGCTTTGACGTTTCATTAAATTATTAGAAGAAGATTTTTGTTGGTACCATTCTCGACTCTTATTCCTTGTCTGAATTCAGTTCCCCCCCCCCCCTCCCGCGCGAAGCGCGGAAGCTTTGACATTTCATTTAATTATTAGAGAAAGAAGACGATTCGTTGTACCGTTCTCGACTTGTCAGAATTTTCAAAAATGTTTCCTTGTCTGCTCCTTTTTCGTCCTATATCCTCTTACTGCCCCTACCACCCTTGGCTACGCGCCTGCTTTAAAGGGAAAATGAAACAATCATTAATGTAATAGCACACAATTAGGTCAGTAGAAATGAACGAGGAAAAAAGAAAGATCTATTACACCAACCATGGATAAATCATGCCCGGGAGCGTCAGATCATAGTTTTGTGTTATCGGGCGAGGGCCGGGGAGTAGCGGCCAAGCGAGATTTTGCAATGTTGAATGCTGAAATTATGCATTCTAGAAAATCCCTAAGCCCAATATGTACGTTTTTTCCGCTATATTTTTTTCGAGCAATATTTCTAAATTTCCTGGGGTACGTGTCCCCCTATCGGGCCAGGATTTCCGCCCCTGTCCATGATTACTACAAACATGAGTTCAAATACAAGAACAAGCGAGTCAGTATGAGCTGAATTTAAATGAAGGGCAAAATAAGAGTTGTAAAGCGGCCTACCGTTAATTTCAAATTATATGAGTATATAGCTTCTATTTAAAAGACATCCAAAATATGGTGCCCTTTTCAAATTGCTCACTAAAGAGTGATGACCTTTGTAGCGCAGGGGCTGTTTTTAACGTTTAACTTTGAATCCGCGGCTCGAGATTTTATGCGGCCGGCCCGGCCCCCTCTATTCACGAACGTTTGTCAAGCCTTCTGGAATGCCCCCAAATCTCCCGATTACAGTTTTCCCTTATTCGTCGTTACTGTCACTTAGCGCCATTTCCTTTTCTTTCCCCCTTTCTCACCCGACTTTTCTCTTTCCCCATTTTTGTGTATTACGGGCCGGACTTTGTTGGGAGATTTTGGGAACACAAATTCGGGGGGGGGGGGGGGGCGTTCTTCGTGTTATTTTCAACTTTTTTTCTCTCTCTCTCTCTCTGTTTCTTTTCTCTTCTTTCTTTTCTTTTCTCTTCTCCTTTTTTTCTTCTCTTCTCCTTTCTTTTTTTCCCTCTTCTTTTCTTCCTCTTTTCCCTTTTTTTTGCGCCGCCAATAGGGGGGGGGGGGCCGCGGCCGTTTCGGCCCCCATGGATCCGCCACTGTGGCATTTATGTGCGATGTCACATGTACTCGTAACGCATTTCACACACTCCAAGGATAACACCCATTTGATTTGTGCACACAATAACTCGAAGTGTCGATTTTTCTGGATTTTTAAAATAATGGAACAGATATTTATTCACAGGGGGACATATTAACAACTAAAAGTACATCGCCCATAACAAATTACGAAACATGCCATATGTAATGTCATGATGACATAGCCATATTGATATGGTTTTGCCATCATAAGTGAGAAAATTGTATTCTTTTATGGAAATGGGAAAAATAGAGAACGATGGAAGGAAAACATGAGAAGAGAAAGAGAGGTTATTTCTAAATGAAATGAAAGGGGCTTTGTGACTTTCAAGGAGGAACTAACAATTTCTATCGCTTGTGACGACTAATTTGAATTTCCAATTTGTTTTTAAATTCAAGAACTTCCTGGGGCTCCGCCCCAAGGCTGCCGGCAAAGGCTCTCCCCTGCACCCCATCCGTAAATATAGATTGATGTGGTTCCCAATTTGTTGTCAAAAATTGGAGAGAGTGTGAGTATTATGTAGTTAAAGCTTCTAACAACCACTCCTTTAGACCTTTTATTATTTACACAATTTCTTGCTGTCTGCTGCCTTGAGATCACTGGAGCGAAGAAAGGTAACAATGTATAGCAATAATCCCCTATCCTTTTTATGCAGATGATTCTTCTACCATTCTTGACCAGAAGTGCATTTCAAACGCAATGATGTGGGCGTCATTCCATTGAATGTTGAGTCCAGTATTAAGGGCGTTTTCTGCTACTTGCTGCCTAATCTGAGGGCTTTTTGTGCTCTTTAAAAAGAACACACAATAGGGGCAGCGGAATTTAAATATCAAGGGATGGATAAGAGTTTATCTCTGAAAAGAAATGAAAGGGCTATTTGACTTTCAAGAGCGATAAATACTATATAATCCATCCTTGAAGTATAAATTGCTGGATCACTGGAGCGAAGAAAGGTAACAATGTATAGCATTAATCATTATCCTTTTTATGCAGATGATTCTTCTACCATTCTTGACCAGAAGTGCGTTTCAAACGCAATGATGTGGGCGTCATTCATTGAATGTTGAGTACAGTATTAAGGGCGTTTTCTGCTACTTGCTGCCTAATCTGAGGGCTTTTTTGTGCTCTTTAAAAGAACACACAATAGGGGCAGCGCAATTTAAATATCAAGGGATGGATAAGAGTTTATCTCTGAAAAGAAATGAAAGGGCTATTTGACTTTCAAGAGCGATAAATACTATATAATCCATCCCTTGAAGTATAGATTGCACTGCCCCCATTGTGTGCTCTTTTCGAAGAGCACAACAAGCCCTCAGATTGAACATTCCATCTCATAAAATTGTCTTTAATAGGTAAAGAGAGGTTATTTCTAAAAGGAAATGAAAGGGCTATTTGACTTTCAAGAGCCCTTTCATTTCATTTTAGAAATAACCTCTTTTTCTCTAAAAAAACAATTTCTCTCTTGAAAGTCAAATAAACTCGAGAACAACCTTGGATTCTGCTCTGCCAGGCCCCTCAGTGGATCTGCCATGTTGTAGGGATCCATTAGAAAGTACAATAAGCCCACTCAATAATTGATATATATATTCAAACGTCATAGCGATTCATCCAAATAAAAAGAGTAGGAGATAGAGAGAGATCGAGAGAGAGATGAAAGAGTTATGAGGGAGAGAAAGAGAGAGAGTGAGAGAGAGAGAGAGAAGGGGTGGGACGTCCTTTCGAAAAAGTATGGTTGAAACAAGTAGTGATACCACTCCAACCATTTGAACACGATAACAGATTCCGAGCAGTAACATATATTAAACAAAAATATTGGTATTTATTTTGCAATTTGCTGTTGAATATGAGAGCAGAAATCAGCGCAGCGAGCGTGAACATACACACACATGTTCACTCGACACCCATCGACAAAACAATTTCAGTACATTATCAAAATAGGGACTTTTAGATTCGCACGAAGACAATAGGTCTATGCTACGATCGACGTCCTTGTAATGCACTGCCTTGAATGGACGTCACACGTATCAGTCCACGCAAATCTAAAAGTCCCTAATATCAGTACAGTACGTACGTGTAAAGGTTTAAAATACAGTCTAGGCTTTCCGCGAGCGGTTTCATTGGAATTAATCGAAAAATTCCCCTCGCTAGTGTGTAAATCAAAAATACGCAGGCCGGACATACGGGTATCCAGACTTTTCGCTAAACTGGATATACGGTTATCTACTAGCGTAACTAGCGTGACTGTTAGCAGGCGCAGATCCACGGCCCCCCTCCCCCTGGCTTTTTTTTTGTTGTTGTTGTTGTTGTAATAATAATAATTTTAAAAAAAGTTTTAAGTTCGGGGTCAAATACAAAAAAAATGAATTATGCATACTACCCTCCCCCCCCCCCCCAACTGAGCGAAATATTGGTCGGCACGATTTTCACATTTTCGAGGTCAAATACGAGAAAACAAATTATGATCACTACCCCCCCCCCCCCCCCCACCCCCCCCCCCCCCCCCCCCCCCCCCCCCCCCCCCACTGAGCGAGATATCGGTCGGCACGATTTTCACATTTCGAGGTCAAATACGATAACAAAAAATGATCACTTCCCCCCCCCCCCCCCCCCCCCCCCACTGAGCGAGATATTGGTCGGCGCGATTTTCAAATTTTAGGCCCCCCTATCGGCAAATCCTGGATCCGCCCCTGACTGTTAGTGGCCACTAAGGCCCATTAGTGACTATAAAAACATATATGCTCTACCTGGCTTTTTGAAAATGTGTCAGTTTGCAACAGAAATGGAGAAACGCGCATTTTGTTGAAAATCATGTGATATCACGAACATTTATAACTCACTTAATTGTATGAAATTGAAAATAAGTCATGGTTTAATTTTATTTGGGGGGCTCACTTAATTGTATGAAATTGAAAATAAGTCGTGGTTTAATTTTATTTGGGGGGGCTGGCGCACCCCCAAGCCCCCCCACCAGTACGCCAGTGATTACCATTATCATCATCATCATCATCATCAGCAGCAGCAGCAGCAGCAGCAGCAGCATCATCATAATATTAGTTGTTGTTACTATTTGTGGAGGAAAAGGACCAAGCCAATTTGTAAAACCTCCGGTAAAGGTATTGTAATATGTATGTGTTATAAGGCTATTAATTGACGATACCTGGATGAAAAATCTTTCCTACTGACGCTGTGAAGTATCCGTTATCTTTGAAGTGCTGTGGTAGGGTTGTATAATTGCCTGCATGTGTCCTCCAGTAAGACCCGAAGTCATAGAGCCGAGTGGTGTCGGGTCGACGCCCCGTCAGGAACGATGTTCGACTGGGGGCACACACCGATTGCTAGAGAGTAGAGAGAGAGAAAAAAAGA
>JAVYIG010018008.1:0-23199 GCA_035222895.1 Strongylocentrotus droebachiensis
CAAACTGCGTGACACTATTTTGACAAGATTATGGTAGCTGTCATAGGTGCGTGGGCACAGATTTTCGGAACCGTTATTTCATGCCCGAATATCAACTTTCCTTTTATAAAAGAAAACAGTTTCTTTTATCATTTATTTGCTATTCAGCTGGTATTGTAGGATTAATTTGATTTCTATGTGCCTGCGTGTGTCATGTGCCATGTCAACACTGAAAAAGATTCATCATAATGACCGGAAATATTTTTCGGTGGGGAATTTTCCTGACAGTTGACACACAGATTGCACATGACACAAACGAAGTGAGTAAACAACAAAAATATCGGGACTCTACCTATAGTAAAATCAATCAAAACCGGTATTATGATCAAGCCTCAATTGTTTTAACCTTAGTAGTGTTTTTGAGAAATGACTAAAAAGGAAAATGACGTGATACATACTGATGACATTTAAGAATCGTCACACAAAGGAACAACACTAAGTCCTCGAAGGCACTATAATTATAATGAAATATAATTCAAATTAGCTGAGAACTCTCGATCATTGATCACGGGACGAGTCTGCTGATAACACACACTGATCTTCTTTCTTTGATATCAGCCTACACGTAGTGTACAGTTACAGTATAAGGTAGGATAACTCTGGATTTAGAGCGATCTGTCGTTTTCCCTCTATTTGCCGTTCCTTCAAATACTCTCTTCATGCCATATCTTATTCTTGTTCCTTTGTATTTCTTTTCTCTTGTATTTGTTCCGCAATTTCTCCTCTGTGTGTTTTCTTAAAATCTGTATCGATTTCTCACTTGTTGTCATGTACTATGCAGTGGATCATTTTCATTCTTTCTCGCTTCCCCCCCCCCATATCACATTAGTTATTTCTTGATGTATATGTATGTAAAATCATTTGCTAAATTCATATACATGAACAATGTAACTAACCTGCATGACGTGTCAATTCCTGTAACTTTCCAATTACTGTAATTAATATCTGCCGTACGTCATGTCTCCAAAAGTTTAGTATACAATTTTTATTTATTTTAAACCTAGTTATTCATGATGAAGTAACCATGATTAAATTAAACGGGAAACATTTAAGTACAAATTACTTTTCTTTGATGGTCTTAGTCCTAGCAGTGTTTCCATCGACAAAATATGAAATTCAAACTCTTCTATCACCTCCTTTAACAAAAAATAGGGAAAAACACTATAAATCCGCAACAATGACGAATGGTCACCCTCTTTTAAATAAACAAAGCTTTGGTAGTCTGCAGGCACAGACTCTTATTAGACACTTTACCATAATTGATAAAGCCCTGAGCAAAGCCTAGCTCTGACAGTCTCTGGTTGTGGGTAAAGGAAAGTACATGAGCATCACAGTTACTCTTCAATCTGACGTCATAATGGTAAATTGTTATGATTTTTATATGCCTGCGTGTGTCATGTCATATGTTTTAAACAAATTCGAAACGGATTCATCATATGACCGGAAATATTTGTTGTTGGAGAATTGTTGGTGCCTGGAGGGGGGGGGGGGGGGGGGTATGTTTGGGTGTAACATAATAAGAAATATATAATTCTAGATATCATTATGTTACTCTACGTAGTAAAATCAATGGATATCGGTATATAATCAAGCTTCAATCAAGAGTTTAGCCTTGGTTCACCATGTGCCCGAAAAGATCGTAACAAAAACAATTATTATTTGATGCAGCATCAAAGTATATCACTTATTTTTAATCTCTCTCTTTCTCTCTCTCTCTCTCTCTCTCTGTCCCTGTCTCTCTGCATCTCCCTCCAGTCTCTCAATTTCTCTCTCTCTCTCTCTCTCACTCTCTCTCTCTTTCCCTCTCTATCTCGTACCCATTCTCCCTCCGTTCCTCCCCTTCTCCATCTCCCCCTATAAGCTTCTTAAAATATCTTCTTTCACTGAACTTCAATATATCATATTTCATGATAATAATAATAATAATAATATTGTATTTATATAACGCATTTTCCATATAAATTTTCGAATGCGCTTTACAGTTATATTGTTAACAGGAGAGATGAGTTTTGAAATATTTTGTGATGACATTGACAGATGTTGGTTACGAAGACATATCTGTATGTTATTCCACAGTTTGGGAGCAGCAGTTGTGAAGGCTGTGTTACCAAGTAGTAGTAGAAGTATTAGTAGTAGTAGTAGTAGTAGTAGTATTAGTAGTAGTAGTAGTAGAAAGTTGTTTTTTTAAACTGCAAAAGGGTTGCCCTAGAGCTAAATTACATTGCAAGTTTTACAAGCTCAGATTTTTTTTTTAAATCAACAAAACTTAGATATAGACAAGTACAAATAAGACATGATTAAATAGATTACAACTTATTACATATTCCATACTTGCAAACAAATTGAAGTTCCATCATCATCATCAACTTCAGGTGGCGCTGTAAAGCGCTGCTGTGGTCTTCACGAGAGCACGCCATGCAACTCTTTCACCTGCCATTTGTGTTGCACCTTTCATTCCTTGTCCAGACACTTTCTTGATATCATCAGTCCAAGATATTGGTGGACGGCCTCTACCCTGTTTTCCTTCGACTGCTCCTTGCAGTATTTGCTTCTCAACACCTTCAGTGCCCAAAATAGTTTAGTTTTCTCTCCATGATTCCCCTTCTGATGGTCAAGTCTGTTCCAATCTTTTCCAGGACCCACACATTTGTCTTTTTATCTTTCCATGACACCTGCAACAGCCTCCTGTAGCACCACATTTCAAAGGCATCATTTGAAGTTTCAAATAGTATAAATTCCTCATTATTATTTTAAAATTATTATTAAGTAAGGAATATTCACATTTTAAATAGAAGTTGAGGCTGATTAATTTAGTTTATGACAAGTAAATACTGAAGATTCGTTTGGAAACTACAATACTACGACTTGGGGAATAACATTAAGCTTGCATGTTTGGTTTCGAACCGTCATATATTGCAAATTATATGCATTTTCAAAATGCTACTCGATAATGTAATTCAACACAGTCACACACAATTATGAGGTTTTATTATAGAAACATAATTAAACAATACTGACAGAAAGAGAAAGTGTCAGAGAGAGAACAAAATGAAGAGAGAGTGAGAGAGAGAGAGAGTATAAGGGAAATATAGATATTGAGAGAGAGAGAGAGAGAGACAGAGAGAGACAGAGACAGATAGAGAGAGAGAGAGAGAGGGTGAAATCACAAACAAAGAAGAAGGAAGAAATGCAGAAGAGGAGAGAGAGAGAGAGAGAAAGAGAGAGGGTAGCATGAGAAGAATGGAACAGATGGAACTGGGAAGACATGTAGAAGAAAAACGATGATGAAATTAAGATTACGAAGGAAAAGCGATTGGATGTAGTAACAAAGGAGGTTATTTTATATATATGTATTATATAGGAAATTTCAGAGTGACTTTCAAAGTTTCCTTTACAGAGAAAAACGTTAACATTTTCCAAATATACATGAATAAGTTAATAACAGAATAGGTGCGTGAAAACTTTAAATCTGTATACAAAGAGATAAGATATACATGGTGGTAGGAACGTGTAACAAAGAGAGAAATGCATTAGTAAGTCAATTAAAACACGGGTTTATAAATTATCCATTGACTATTGGCACAACGTTGGGCAAAGTGTTGGAAAATATTGCCCAACCTTTTCACAGTGTAATACGATAACGGTATGAGTCAGATGTTTTAATTTTAATTTGGTCACTGGAATATGAGGTATCATTAACGTGAACAAATAAAAATAGACTAAAAATAGACACATTATGTCTTCCAATACAGGTCTACAAGGCTATTAACCGAATTCACGATGGCGAACAGAAGACGGATATCATTCATAGTGATGGGTCTATTAATATTCATTCTTGTCACCTCGATTTGTGTGTGGTATGGAATGGAAAAAAATGCGCCTTCACAACACAACACAACTGCTTCGCCACAAAAAAAGGATCTAGGTGCAAAGAAGAGTTCACCGTGTACCCATCCACTGAACCCTGTAGCTGGGACAGTCGACAGCATAGTTGAGTCAATAGGAAATATATCGAACAACTATGTGAGTCTTGTCCATTTCATCATCACCTTCGATACGGGCGATAAAGTACAACACAACCAAACTCTTTGGCATTGGGGGCTTGGCGGAAGAGGACAATTCATGCTCTCTCTCCCCTATGACAACTACTCCTTGTCATTTACTTCATTAAATTACGGGGTCCATACGGTCTCAATTACTCTGAACAGTAGTATTTTGGACATCGGGACCTATTCAGACATCTGCTTGGTGAATATTTTATTGTATATATCAAGACAAGTGAGATCGAGAGTACAAACACCTTATCCAGATGATATTGAGTATGACGTCATATGCAAAGAACTTGATGAATCTCGCCCATTCAACACAAAACTCATTCCTGGATACAGTCTATTTCAGTTGCAAGCAAGCACCTACTACAAATGTTGGAACATATCGGAAATAAACGTACCGAAGAATGACATTCATTGTATCATTGTAATACTAGCACTTTGTGTCACGTATCCGATTATCTTCTTAGCTGTTGCCTACAAAGTGCGGTGTATATATGCAGGAGCCTTTAACCACCAACAAGATGAAGAGGAGAGTGTAAACATCTTACAGATAAACTCGACCCCTTCGTTGTTTGGTCCATACTCGCTCTTGGTTTACGCGATCCTTTTCTTTCTTCCATATCTTGTGTTTTTCTTCTGGCACGTCTTAATAAATGACGAATACAAGAATCGTAGCAACCAGCGTGGAGAAGAATTCCAGAGGGATACTTGGGTTTTCGATTTTATTGTAGCAAATATCTTATACCTTTTTGGACTATTAGTTTTATATATGTACATATCCTGGTCTAATAATGATGGCCATGTATTGGAGAAACCATACAACTGGGCAACTAAGAAGACAAGGATCGTGTGTTATGCCGTGGTGTTCATCTTTTGTTTCATGCGGTTATCTGCAACAATTATTCTGCTTGTAGAAATTGTTTTCTTCACTGTGATTGGAATCATCATAAATGTTACTTACGTGGGCCCTATTTGGATCAACGTCATCATTGCTGTGCTTTTTTTGATCGCGATCATTACACAATTCTTTGACAAATACCAGACCCTCTATAACAATATCTATTCCATTGGTAGAAAAGCCGACGATGAGAATACCTTCCCGAACAAAATCTTAGAGCAATTCCAAAATCTTGAAAATGGAGCTTCGCAGAGGCAGAGGCAATTCAGGATTAAGTCAAGTCTTCTGAAAGATATCGTAAAAAGCAGACTCCCTCTTTCTGGTCATCTTTTCAACGCAATCAAACGTATCATAATCGGACTTGTGTTTATTGGTGGTGTTGCCGTGATTGTTTGCGTCATTGACCAAAATTTCCGTCCTTCATTAATCACGGCGTATGCGATCACAATAGTCTCACTTTTATCAGGAGCAGCAGGTGTATTGGGAGGGAATCCCCTGGCAGCAGGTGAAAAAGCGAAGAACAGAGCTCAAGATGAAATCATACAACTTGAAGCAGACCTCATACAATATGCTAACACAGGTCAGTATCTTAAACATATAAAGACGTATTACCCAATGCTGACGAGGCTTTATTGATATAATATACCGTGTGAGTCAAAAAAAAAGTTTACAACTAGAAAATGGCTAATTATTTTATAAATTATTATACATCTTATGAAAGAGTGTGTTATCCCAAATCATTTAGTATCACTTTTGTGTAATATGTGTTCACGCTTGGATGAACAGGCGGCATTGTTTGCGAGAGTGCAAAAATCGACTTGCGCCAAAGTGATGCCTACAGTATGTATTATGTTCGGATTAGCGGAGTGAGAGCATGAATTGACTGTATCAAATGAAATGCATTGCATATGCTTTTTGCAGAAGCAAAGTCACAAAAACACACGCACGCGCGCACAAAACGTTGGTTGATATTTGATATTCGATATTAATGGGTGGCATGATCAATTTTGTTAGGGATGTTATTTGGATCTGCAAATACCAAATTTAATTCCCAAATCCCAATTGTTTTTTTTGTCTCACACTGTATAGAGATAGGATAGTCGATGATGTAATACCCGACCCGACGATGAAGTCACTTATTATCAATATCGTTAATACTGTCGTAATACGGATAAGGCAGCAATAAAGAAACTTGAGAGCAGCTTGATGGTAGGTTGGGTGATGAGCCCATTTATTTGTTGATCATCATCATCGCATAAAGAAAACCCTGCAAATCAATCAGATGTGCCAAACATAAATACAAGACAAGTATAGATTCTTATCAACATATATCTGATACATAGTATACAACAATGTGGGCGAGATAAACAGACAGTAAATTATCACGCTGTTGGTTTACATTACATAAACTGTGGCATCAATGTATTCTACATCAATGATAATATAATAATTAAGACAATATCATTGTCTTTAATTAACACATATTATATGAAAGTACATATTCAAAATGCATTAATAAACAACATTATACCAATTAAACAATGTGTGTATTAAATCATATCCTACCCAAGGTCTCTGAAGCAACAAGCCGGAGCAGCTCCCGGCTCCCAAAATACAACGCAGTCCCAGCTAGACCACACTACAGCTTCCAGCAAACCTCGCTAGCATGTCGTCTCTTTCAAAGGTGTAAAAACGTAACAAGGGCGTTGCACACTATATACGGCCCGACACACGCACAACCTCCTTCGCCCATGACAAGATGCAATGTGTGCCTACGTATCTGCTATGTCAGGCAGATTCCCGCGCCCACATATAAAGACCTATCACAATTCTATAAACAAAATATCCTTCCTCTTTTTGCTATTCTTGTAGAAACACCTTTTGAATGAAGTAAAAATTAGTTATTACACATTATAAGCAATCTTATTCCTTTTTTACATAAACTCACAATATAACAATTCTTCCTCAAGATACCAAAACAAACTTATAAATCGAGGAACTACATTTCATTCACCGTATTTTTAAACGGCAGTTTTATGCAAATTATACAAAGTCATTTGCATAAGAAAAACACGTATAAATCCAATTTCCTACAATACCAATGGTATTATGGTAACATTAACTGTTTATTGCAATGACGAACCTTCGTCATTGCCTTGTTTTCGTTCACGTTATTGCAATGACGAACCTTCGTCATTGCCTTGTTTTCGTTCACATTCTGCCCCATTAATATTCTTATCGTCCAAAAATCTCATTCGTTTTGCACGTAGTGTTTGTGATTCCTAGTTAGGTGCTTTCCTCATGTCCATTTCCTTTCAAATTTCATAGGCATAATCTCTAGCATCTCATCAAGGTCACCTACTTTTTTGATTTTCGAAGTCACTCATGCATAACCGTCCAGGCGCCATTTTGTCTGTTTTGGTCCATTTTAAGGCCTTTCTTTCTTCCTTCCTATCTCCACTATCCTAGGTCCTACAAGTTTCTAACAAATTCCTCTAGATAGTCTGAGAGATGTTCTTTCATCTGCGACGTATAACCTGCCCTTCAAAATGCCATCTTCGAACTCAAAATTCAGATCTGAAACCGACTCCGTCAAAAATCTCTCAAATTCTGGAAAAATGGACCCCTAAAAATCTAAAACTGCCATAACTTTCTCATGTAAATTCCGTTTTGTATTTAAATCTCACAGTATCCTTATCTCATAATTGCACAAAGCTATGCCAAATTTCATGCTCCAATGGCTATGCAAAACATAAATAGCGCCCTCTAAAGTTCTGGGAATTGGCTTTCTTTCTGTGGCCGTATCTCCATTATGGCTTGGCAAACCCGTACCCTTTTTTGGATTTAGATACTTGAAGATATGCCTTTTCCAGCCATATACAAAATTATATACCCTATCACTGACCAAATTTGAGAAAATTGCCCTCCAAATTCGCCATTTTCAAGAAAATTGAGAAATAACTTCAACTTGCTCTAAAATGGCGATCGTTATACCTACATCAATGAAACTTTGCAGACATATGTATCCATATACGTGACAACTGTTTACCAAGTTTGGTAAAATTCGAATATGTCAGCGCAAAGTTATCGCCCAAAATGATGAATTTACTATGGATTACGTAATAGCGCGTTCAATGCGCGCAATACGTTGCGCGCAGTTAACAATGGTGTCAAACTGACCGCAATGAAGTGCCCTTTCGGATGATACCAAGTATTATATATGTTCACACAGAAAATTGTGAGTAAATCGCATTTGAACAAAGATCACTACACGAATTCCGCCGAGTTTCCGCCCGAACCTAACACGTTTCGGCTATGACGTCATTTTTTCAGACTGCTTTTCGCCCCTTAAACGTCCTTTTTTTTCCTTGAAAATTTGCAGTGACATGCCGAGTTCCAATACGCAGGGCACCTCTTGGCCGGAATTTTGAAATTGGTCAAGGGGGCCATTTAAGACGCCATTTTGTCCTATACATCTATTTTACATCACGTGTTTCGATAGGATTATCATAGAAAAAAAGAAAGTAGTTCACAATAACAACCATGAAATTCTCTTTCTAATGATACCAAATACGGCCCATAAAGAGATGTAAAGAGAGAGAGAAAAAACAATTTAACTCCGGCCATAATACAGATCCTGCACGTTTTCCGCCCATTCATTACACGCATTGTCTATGGGGCATATCGGGTTCACGCTTTTGGCCCCCACAACGAACTTGCACCAAATCCCATTGGTTTGTGCACGCAGTGCTTGCGAGCCCTTTCTAGGTTCTTTCCCCTATCCCAATTTCTTTCAAACTTCGTAGGTATAGTACCATCCCATCAAGGTCACTGTTGATGCCTTTCTTTCGCCCTACCTATCTCCAATATCACAGAAGCTACAGACTTCGTGCAAATTGCTCTGGATAGTCCGAGAGATTGAAGCTCTTTCGTTTGACACGTGGAAACACGGCGTCATTGCACGCACATCGTTCTGACACGATTGCATTTCTAGTTAATATTTGCAATGACGACCTTCGTCATTGCCTTGTTTTCGTTCACATTCTGCCCCATTAATTGCAATGACGAACCTTCGTCATTGCCTTATTTTCGTTCACATTCTGCCCCATTAATATTCTCCTTTTCCTTATCGTTATCGTCCAGAAATCACATTCGTTTTGCACGTAGTGTTTGTTATTCCTAGTTAGGTGTTTTCCTCATGTCCTTTTCCTTTCAAATTTCATAGGCATAGTCTCTAACATCCCTTCAAGGTCACAACATTCTTTGATTTTTGAAATCACTCATGCATAACCATCCAGGCGCCATTTTGTCCGTTTCTGGTCCATTTTAAGGCCTTTCTTTCTTCCTTCCTATCTCCACTATCCTAGATCCTACAAACTTCTAACAAATTCCTCTAGATAGTCTAAGAGATGTTCTTTCATCTGCGACGTATAACCCGCCCTTCAAAATGCCATCTTCGTACTCAAAATTCAAATCTGAAACCGACTCCGTCAAAAATCTCTCAAAGTCTTGAAAAATTGACCCCTAAATAAACTAAAATTGCCATAACTTTCTCATATAAATTCCGTTTGGAATTTAAATCTCACAGTATCGTTATCCCATAATTGCACATAGCCATGCTAAATTTCACGCTCCAATGGCTTTGCAAAACATAAATAGCGCCCTCTAGAGTTCTGGGAATTGGCTTTCTCTCTGTGGCCGTATCTCCATTATGGCTTGGCAGAACCGTACCCTTTCTTGGATTTAGATACTTGAAGATATGCCATTTCCACCCATATACAAAATTATATACCCTATCGCTGACCAAATTTGAGAAAATTGCCCTCCAAATTCGCCATTTTCAAGAAAATTGAGAAATAACTTCAACTTGCTCTAAACCGGCGATCGTTATACCTACATCAATGAAACTTGGCAGACACATGTATCCATATACGTGACAACTGTCTGTTAAGTTTAGTAAATTGTAATGCCCTCTTCGCCAAGTTATCGCCCAAAATGATGAATTTACTATGCTTTACGGAATAGCACGTTTGATGCGTGCAGTACGTTTTGCGCAGATGACAATGGTTTCAAACTGACCGCACTGAAGTGCCCTTTCGAATTATACCAAGTATGGTATATGTTCACGCAGAAAATTGTGAGTAAATCGCATTTGAACAAGGGTCACTATACGAATTCCGCCGAGTTTCCGCCCTATTATAACACGTTTCGGCCATGACGTCATTTTTGCAATGACGAACCTTCGCTCCAATGGCTCTGTAAAACATAAATAGCGCCCTCTAAAGTTCTGGGAATTGGCTTTCTTTCTGTGGCCGTATCTCCATTATGGCTTGGCAGATCCGTACCCTTTTTTGGATTTAGATACTTGAAGATATGCCCTTTCAAGCCATATACAAAATTATATACCCTAACACTGACCGACTTTGCGAAAAATGCCCTATAAATATGGAGTTTTCAAGAAAATTGAGAAATAACTTCAACTTGCTCTAAAATGGCGATCTTTTTACGTACGTCAATGAAACTTAGCAGACACATGTATCCATATACGTGACAACTGTCTGCCAATTTTAGTAAAATTTAATAACGTCAGCGCAAAGTTATCGCCAAAAATGATGAATTTGCTATGCATTACGTAATAGCGCCTATAATGCGTGCAGTACATTGCGCGCAGATGACAATGGTGTTAAACTGACCGCAATGAAGTGCCCTTTCAAATGATACCAAGTATGGTATATGTTCACACAGAAAATTTTGAGTAAATCACATTTGAATAAGGGTCACTATACGATTTCCGCCAAGTTTCCGCCCGATTATAACACTTATCGGCCATGATGTCATTTTTTCAGACTACTTTTCGCCCCCTAAACATCCTTTTTTTTCCTTGAAAATTTGCAATGACATTCCGAGATGCAATACGCAGGGCACCTCGTGGCCGGATTTTTGAAATTAGTCAAGGGGGCCATTTAAGACGCCATTTTGTCCTTTAAATCTATTTTACATCACATGTTTCGATAGGATTATCATAGAAATAAAGAGAGTAGTTTACAATAACAACCATGAAATTCTCTTTCCAATGATACCATATACGAGCCCATAAAGAGACATAAAGAGAGAGAGAGAAAACAATTTAACTCCGGTCATAATACAGATGCTGTACGTTTTCCGCCCATGCATTACACGCATTGTCTATGGGGCAAATCGGGTTCACGCTTTTGACCCCTAGAACGATCTTGATTGCAATGACGAACATGCAACTAATCCCATTGGTTTTTGCACGCAGTGCTTGCGAGCCCTTTCTAGGTTCTTTCCCCTATCCCAATTTATTTCAAACTTCGTAGGCATAGTCACTACCATCCCATCAAGGTCACTATTGAGGCCTTTCTTTCGCCCTACCTGTCTCCAATATTACAGAAGCTCAAGACTACGTACAAATTGCTCTGGATAGTCCGAGAGAAGCTCTTTCGTTCGACACGTAGAAACACGGCGTCATTGCACGCACATCGTTGTGACACGATTGCATTTCTAGTTATCATTATTTTCGTAAGCATATCATGCCCGAAGGCACACGGATTGCTTCTGGGAATGATAATACAGAACAAACATGTGTGACGTCACTGACGTGCATTCATTCCACTTTTGGATTTTAAAGAACTTCATATCATATCTTCTATTTTCGGTAGGCCTAATTGTTCCGGATGTTATGGAGTACAGTAGTTGTGATATCAGCGATCTAATTCATGCGTCATCTACAGATACAATGACGTATTTTCTTAGCTGTGTATAAATAAATACTACTGTTTAGATCATGATATATTATTATTAATCTTGATACATATACACAAGCACACACACACACACACACACACTTATTCTTGTTAATATTCTGATCACCGACTAGTCTAGTTCTGGACCCTATATAGATTTTTGTAATTCGCCGACTATAAACGTTAAGCCGATTGATGGCGCGATCCTTATTGGCTGCGATATCCCCTATCTCGCGCGGCCAATAAGGATCGCGCCATCAATCGGCTTAACGTTTATAGTCGGCGAATTACAAAAATCTATATAGGGTCCAGAACTAGACTAATCACCGACGAGCACAGTCATCCCTGAGGAAGGGGGAAACCACCGAAAATGTGGAAAATAAATTAGGCGGTTGCAGTGTGTGTGTATGTGTGTGTGTGTGTGTGTGCGTGTTTGTGTGTGTCTCTCTCTTTGTGCGTTTCATTATTATTTTCATTTATATTTAGTAATACTGTGTCTTATCATATCGAATTTCATATTAACAGGTAAATTTCCACAACCAGAAGCTTCGCGTTGGAGGTCTTTCTGTAGACGTAAGTTTTCAAATGCTCCGGAACGGAATCAGGATGAGGAATACGAGATACTGGAAGGATCAACCGACTCCCACTCACAGCATAGTGTCTGATACAACGCCCTGCTGAAGAGGGTGCTGCATGGGTGTAATGTTTGAGTTACATAATATTGCAAGACAGCCGCCAACTCAGCACTCCAGGTGGAAAAGTCGCTCCAAAGTGAACTAATGACATGCAAAGGTGACTCATCTGTAAACATTTGATACATCAACAAGATGCTCCTCATCGTAATTCATCTCTTCATTTTCGTTAAAGCACTCTAGAGGACGGTGGATGATGAGAGGCAACACCAGACAAAAAGAGAGATCAAATAGATTTTGAAATCATTCAATATTCTTCTACTCTCTTTTTTTTTCTAGTCATTTTTCTTCTTCTTTTAAAGACATAGGCACTTAATCTTAATGAACTTGGATTTTAAGAGGAACGTGCATACAGTCGAACAGATTACTAGTGCCGCTAGCATACTCACTGCATAGTTCGGGCAGAGGGTAGATGCTGCTCTCATTTCAAGTAGGGCAATATGATGCCCCAATGGCCCCTCCCAACAGAAAAAATGCCTGCATGTAATTATAATTCTGCTGTAAGATGTAAAATGATGCAAACATTTTGCTATCTCGTACTCTAAAATTCGAAGTTTTGACACTAAAAGATAAAAGTTTCATCACTTTTAGCCTGTAAACAAAATGCTTGCGGACGTGGGTCTATTGGCTTTTTAAACAAGGATTCGAATATTGCAGGGCGTCTGACGTCCTCCTTCAGTACAAATCGTCATCAGCCTAATTTGTCTCTCCTGTAGTCCCTGGTTGTGAGAGAGTTTGGTGCTTGGGATGGCATCGAACCGACTATGGGATCTGTTTCGGGAGCCCTGTGCAAGTTACATGAACAATCTCTTTGTCAATGACTTAAATAATGTTAAGGGGTCAAATCTAATGGACTCAATAGGCTGACCACACACACGCACATCGCACAGGCTCTCAGGCTATCACTATAGCGTCTCTGACATGTCTGAAGATATGGTATATTTGTTTATATTAATGTCAGATAATAACAAGTGCGAACATAAAAAACAATATGCGCGATTGTTTTTCATCGACTTTATCTCGCCCCCATAGGAACAGTTTTAAAAGTATGAAGAATAAATACTTCCGTTTCATTCATACTGGTTTATATCATGACATCAATATAATAATGATGATAATAGTAGTACATGTTCTAATATTTTTGTTTACCCAGGGAAGCCTCAACAGAATCAATGCTGTTCTTCCTGAGGGCCCTGCGATTATTATTACCCCAGCTATTACCAGGTACCCATTTACGCCTGGGTAGAGAGTGGCAAATGGTGATTAATGCCTTGCCAAAAGATGTTAGTGCCTGACTGGGACTCGAACCCTTGACTCTTGAAATGAGATTCAAATGAATGAACCACTACACCTTCACACCTCCACCTCTATATGTTTCCATGAGAGTACTATATCGAGATACATTCGATGCCAAATATATATACATTATAATGCACATATACACTGTTGGTCATAATGGTGGAATAATTATTTTTACCCCAATTTATTGAATAATTTTGACAATGATTTATTCCTAATAGATCTAGATAATAGTATACATTCTCAGATTTTATTGAATGACAATTGGGGAGTGTTTTTGTTTTTGCGTGACTGCTAACGCATGTGTGTGCTACTATGCTAATCAACTAGGGGACCTACGTCCTTAAGTCATAACTGATAGTAATGGGGATTAATGCTTCATAAAAGGGCACGAATACAGCACATTGACACGGTTTTGATCCTGGGGGCTCACAGTAACGAGGCCATTGCTTAGCCAATGAATCATGACTGTACCCCGCAGGCGCTAGGGTACGTCGACGCCCCACAAAAACAAAAAAACAAAGAAAATGCAATAAATTTTCAATACATCATTGCATTTTCCCCCAGTCCCCAACAGGAAAAAATCCTCTGTAGGGCCATGCATTATGGTCCAAGGCATGCCCACATAGAATATTTTTGTATGACCAACAGTGTACATTATGGAGGAGTGTATGAGGCAACATATTAAAAGAAACAAACACCGTAAAATATCCCCTAGGCAGGATGTAATGTTTTAATACACAGACCATAAATCACTTTGTAGTAAACGTCCATTTGTCTTTTTTATTTTGTACTAAACGTACTTTTTTCTGTCATTTTCAGAATATATGAAAAGTGTATAAGATCCGATACTAAAATGAGTTTATTTTCACTTTTGAAATGTAAAAGAATTAACTTTGATATTTCATACTAACGTACATGTATTTATACACGTGTAAATATAGTTTAACATGGTTATATATTTATCCATGAAACTCACTTTGTTTATATTTTAACAAAGAAAGCGATTGCATATTTTCATTCACAATTCAAACATTCAATGTTGACTGTGGGACACACCAATCTTTTAACTGTATATTTTTATTTACCCTTGTGCCTTGTCCTCGTCATTTCTCTCGTTAAAAACTTTAAAACAAAAACACACGTACTATAGTTTTTAGATGGCTTACCATTACAAGCAACGCTTTTCAATAAGCCCCTCATTTTCAATGTCACATAGAAAAAGTCTTACCTTCAATGTTATTCAAACTGTAAAATTTGTATAATTGTCAGTAATGTATAAAAACAACTGCAATATTTATTATATTGTTTCCTGATATGATATCCTCCATTTGTTATATTGTTAGTTTTCTGCATGAAACAAAATATATTTACATGTATATACTCAGTTGACATGTTCAGACATGACTTGTTCAACATAATTATGTTACATACTTTTATAGTTTCATATTCTTCTAAGTAAACTAAGTCAGTAGTGTATCAAAACTACTGCATTGTTTATAACATTGTTTCCAGATATATATAATATCTTCCATTTGTTCTATTGTTAGTTTTCTGCATACTTTCGAGCATGTAAAGGATAAAAGATATTTTGTGTACACGTATATACTCAGTTGACATGTTCAGACGTGACCATTTCAGTTTACACTTTTATAGGTTCATCAGTATCTTTTAAGTAAACTAAGTCAGTAAAATATGTATCAAATCTACTGCAATGTTTATAATACTGTTTCCAGATATAACATTTTTCATTTTTTTACATTGTTTGTTTTCTTCTTACATTCGAGCATGTAAAAAGAATTATACGTATATCCATGTTAATATTCATGTACTCAGTAGACATGTTCACGAATGACCTGTTCAACTTAATGTACACACTTGTATAGGTGCATTATCTTCAAAGTAAAGTAACAACGCAAAAGATTCTAACGTGTAAAATCTAAATATCAAGTTAGTAATTTACTGTTGTTCAAATGATGGCGAGCTCCGCACATTTTCTTTCGCCTTAGCCCTAATGAGGCCAAGCCCACCCCCCCCCCCTCCGCAATTTGTCTAATTGCTCGGGAATGTATACGGATGACGCCCCGTCACTTGCTGACCCTTTTCTTTCAAGTCTTGAGCATCTTTTAAAACAATTTTTTTGAAAATCGGACGAACAGTTACAAAGTCACGTGACCTTTTGTTTTTGCATGTCAGTCCGAAAATCGCTCATTTTCGTGATTTGTGCACAAAAAAATATGGAAATATCATTTTTCCTGAAAAGAGATAAAACATTGGTTATTTGGTCTTTTGTATAGTTTAGGTGTTTGTTTTTGGGGTCATAATAGTTGAATTGTAGTTAGAAATGAAACAAACAACAAGAATAATAAAATACATAAAAATGTATATCAAAACAACAGATAACATAAAGAATAACTTATTATTATTCCAATTGGTCTAATGAATATATGTAGTGAAAAATAATGCTCAAATATGAAGAATATATGATGTATGGGTAAAAATGTGAATTGTATGACCTTATTTGCAAAAATTACCATAAATATGCAAATAAGTGAATTTTTCAAAGAATTGAATTTACCATAGTATTCTATACACTTCACTTGACATGTATGCAAATTTTCGCAGCGATCATGAAACAGTCGAGATCTAAGGGGGGCGTAATACTGGTAAAAGAAAATTGAAAATTGAAAAATGACGAGAAAATTTGACTAAAATTGCTTTTCTAAATTGGCCACAAAAGTTGTTTCTTCAATATAAGATGCCAATTTTTTTTAAAGAAAATGTCAAAAACTGCTTAAATTAGTTTGACTGATATCTTCCAATTAAAATGTCATAAGACATGGAAATTTAACGTTCTAAAATTTCCCTGATTTAGTTTCCTCATTCTATAGGGCGAATCTAGACTTTGTAAAAGTCGCTAATGGAAGTGGGGGCAGTATGGGGTCTTATATCTCCTGTATCCTCATATAAAACGATCATAAAGATATGATATCAAAATTGTGGGAAAGAACAGGACTTCCACAGTGTTCCAGTTGCAGATAAAGCTAAACTGAGAATATTGTCAGAACAGTCACGTAACTGTCTCCGATTTTACTGGACTTGAAGGCCAAGGCCTACATTTTTTGTATTAAAAAAAAATATAGTGTACAGTGATGATTCAAGATTTAAGGTTTCAAGCAGGTTTTGTAATTTTACTTGTTTTTAGTTCAAGCGACATAATCGGTAATGGTTAAATTGTGATGTACATTTTTCTTTGCTAACGCATTAATGTTTTCTCAAACATTCTCGTCTTCATTGACATCATCACCATCGTCGTTCTGCACCTTGAGGGAATCATCGTTCAGTTCGTGGTTGATCTGCTCCCTGCTCTCGTAAACACCCTTTGAATATTCCTCACTTTACATCAATGTTTCCTTCAGTTAATCCTTTCTAAATCAACTCATAGTTAGTAGTCAGGTTTTCAACAAAGCTATAATTTTGTCGATCTGATGAATTCATCGTCCCCTCCTAATCCATCCCTGATCCTGCTCTCCGGTTCACAGCCTTTCAGTCAAACCATGTAGATCGAACGTGAAACGTATCAAGTAGATCCATCATTTTCCGATGAAGGTTTCTGTCTAAATGCAAACTTCAAAGGCTTACAATATTCCCGTTTCGATGAATCTGTAAATTCTTCTTCAATTGTACATTTTCATTCTTAATTCGACAGTACAATACCGCAAAAGCTATGGCGAGCATCACAAAGACCAGTAGAAAAACAACCAATGTTATTTTAAGAATATATTGAAGGTCCATGTCGGAAGACTGGAGATGAATAGGACTTGGTAAGAGTGTTGTCATTTTTTCGGAGAATATTGCCAGTACTTTAGAAGAGGTTGTCATTCCTTCGGGATAGGTCGATTGAGATGTCGTTGTGAGTTTTGAATTTTGAGACGATTCATACATAAATTCCTTTAAACTGTTGTCAAAATCTGCGGGAAGACATAATAACATAAAAGAGAATGTGAATAGACATGTATTCTTTAAGCTAATACTTCAAATAGAATTAATTTGTTTACGTATTAAGTGTCTCGATTTGGATAATTATGTATCATGTATTATATTGTTGTAATTTGTAGGCTGACATTACTTTGTATTTTATTTTTTGTTAAGCGCTTAGAAAGTTTGTATTAAACGATATATTAATGTAATATATTATTATTATTATTATCATTAATAACAGAGATTAATGTTCACAGTCATATGACTGGAAAATACAAATGTTGTCATTTCACTTCTTAGTACGTAGAGAGTTTGATTTCACAAAGATTTTACCGAATTAAGGGATTTAAAAAAAAATCATTTTACTACATACACTTTGTCAATTTGTTAATGGTGGTTGTTATTATTTACAGTATTCATTTGTTTACAATATTACTGTTGTGCTTTTATGCTTTTATTATGTTGTTTAAATACAAAGTGAGACCTCTTCATGATCTCACCCCATTTACATTTGCATTCATTTTACAATGTTATAGTTTGTTCATAATTTTCTCATGTGTTTACTCAGAACTTAAACTAAAAAGAAATCAATTCAGTAAACTCTTATCTGTTTCCAGCTTATTCATCTATCATGATTGACACATTATTGATTGCATTTCACTGTTTTGATAAGGGAGAATATAACTGTCCGTGTCTCCCTATTTCTTTGTAGATATGCCTAGGTAAAACACAACCTGACAAAAAAATCGAAATTGCCTCGATTATGTACTGGAAGTCCCATATTTATTCAGGATTTACATTTAAGCTACCCGCACACGGCTGAATCGAGCTGCTTGGAAATTGATTCAGTTTTCTTCATATTCTCGATTATTTATTATTGATCATCCCTATTTTTCGAGCAAACATATTTTGTCACGCTGATTGATGAAATTGTTGTATACCTACACTCAAGGAGTTTTAACTCCTAACTCCTTCCTACAATTTACTAATAGGCAGGCACGTAGCCACGGGGGGGGGGGGGGGCACGTGCCCCCCATTTTTTGTTTAAATCCAAGATCGGTTGAACTTGTTTAGACCCCTCCCTAGGACGTCGATCGATTATATGTATGTGCCCCCCACCCAAACATCAAACTCTGGCTACGTGCCTGCTAATAGGGCCCTGGTATAGATATTGATCTTATTAAGAGAAAACTGGAAGGTACCAAAATGGAGCACCATATTTTTTAGGTGAAAACACATTCTCGCGACTGACAAATAAATCACATTCATTTCCTCTCTTAAAATGATCAAGTGTTGTGTTTGATAGTTAATTATTGTAAAAGAAAAGAATAAAGGAATGCAAGGTGGTCATATAGTTATAGACAGTGTACTATGAATACAAACGTTGAGGTTTCATGAAACCGCTCAAATTAATCTGTTTCTCACTGAAAAAATATCTTACCTGACATCTCGTCATGACTGCTCAGCTCTTCATCTTCTTCGTCTTCTCTCTCAATCTGATCCATGAACGAGAATGAGGCTGCAAATCCTGCGTACTGCCCTGACTCATCTGTGCTGAATACCAGATAGAGCGAGCTGGAGTTTGATAGCACTGATACAGGAGCTTGACTATACCCACATAGATACTCCAGCCTCAGTGCATCGGTGCTGTTACCATCAAAGATACTGAGGCTATCAAAGTCACACGCTCCTTCTTCCATGTCTGGTTCGATTTGATAGGAGTCCATATGAAGTGCGACGACGAGGTTTGGTGGTGCCGTGATGGAGTAATGACAGCGGATATTGGGTGGATATGTCTGCCCGAGAGAGTAGAATCGTGGTGAGCTGATAGACCCAGGAGAAGCGATAAAACTCTGGTTACACAACCATCCTAGACCGAGGAAAACAATAGCTGAACATTTTAGATAAAATATATTATTATTCTGATCACATACTTTTACATCTAACATATTTTTGTAAGCTGCTTTAAATGTCTTCTAAAATGTCCTTCTATAATTTAATTCTTATTATTCTTCACTTTCTACTGTCTTATTTAGGCTACTCTTTTCTTTTTCCGTTTAATTGTCTGATCTTCATTTCCATCTACTTCTTCCGTTTCCCTATTCCTTTTCGTTCTACATTTAAACTTTTCTTCCCCAAATTCGAGTTGATCTAAATCAAAGCAATATGATTCTTTGACAAAGAATGAAAGAGCTTTAAGATGTTATCTCCATCTAATGCCTCGTTGACACTTGCCCGCATTTTGGTTTGCGCATAGTTTGCGCATAGACACATACTCTTGCGTGCCAATGCGGGAAGTATTCGTGGTAGCGTGCGGGAGGATGCGGATAGATGAGGGCCGTGCGTGAAATGCATGGCAGAATTTTCAAAATGTTCAAAATGTTGGCACGATAATTTTGTTTGGCAACGTTCGTGAACTCTTCGTGAACTATGCGCACCCTATGCGCTACCTAGTCGTGCCTGTGCGCGCCGATGCGTGACCGTTGGCCTAGTGGCACGCATGTTCAGGACTAGTTAACTATGGAAAGCCGTTGAGGACTTTATTCACGTGCCCCAGACGTATGGAACGCGGCACACGTCTGCTAAATTGACCAATCACCGCCTGTTATTTAGCAGGCGCGTGCAAGGTGCGATAGCACACGCCTGTTACTTTATTAGCACACGTGTGCCCTTTTACAGACGGATGCTGCTTACTGCGCATGCGTCTGGAATTGATCGACCAATCAGATACCTTGTTTAATATGGAGTTTAATGTGTGTGTACGGTGAGTGCATGCAGCGCAGACAAGAAAAAATGTGCCGGGCACGTGGTGATCGACGCACGTGGTACTCTTACCGTTCTTAAAAGTATCGACTTTGATTTCTATGTCAGAAAAGAAGTCTACATTGTACGAGTACTTCCATTGAGGTTGGAACTTTCTGATGCAAAGAATAGTATGTCAAATTATAAACGAGGTAGCGAACTGCTATATGAACGTTTATCCTCCACCTAGTATTGGAGTTTGTAAATACTATAAAGCTAGTCTAGGGTTGATAAAGAAAAGGTAAGTCTAATATCATGAATGGTAGTTTCCAGATATAAAATCTATCATTCAGAACCTACTCTAATTGCAAATTAGGTGATATACTATGCAACAGTGCCATTGTGATAATGTGCATGATCCAGTGTATATACATAGTGTTGGAACAACAGAGTAGATCTCGATCTCCCCCTCTTCCATCTCTCCCTTATCTATCTTGGGTCAGTCTGTACAGAGGTCAACCTCACCCGTGGTAGGGGAACACACACACACTCTCTCTTTCTCTCCCTTTCTTCCCCAATATTCTCGTTAATGTTGTGTTGTTGAGCAACACTCTCCATTGGGCTAGGACAGGGGGATTAGTGATAGGAGGCATGTTTGCTTAAGAGCTCAGATTAGAAGTTGGAAACACTGTGAAGAGTTTGCATTTGCTTGGCACAAGGGATTGTCTGACCATTATTATTTGGTAGTTTTCAATCGAATAAACCTGCTCATAAATATCCCATAGGCCTAATTGTATTTAAGGGTTGATGTTTGGATGTTGATTGGCTTATAATACAACATGTATTGCTGTATATTGCATAAGTGGAAGTTATCACATTTCTTAGAGACAATCAATATTCTTTAGTCTATATTTCTTGTCTTGTATATAGTTTATGATTATTCCTTTATATTTCTATGTTATATGTCATATGGGTAGTCGAAGCATAATAATAGTGCAATAATTATAGGTGAATCACATGCAGATTGCAGTATTGATTGATAAGCTCGTTTTCCTAAAACGATATTTACACCTGAGATTATGTATGTTGTGTGCTGGAGGAATACAACATATTTCTATGTTAGTATTATTATTTCTAAATCTGAGAGGATAATAGATTAGCGCGTTTAGATGAGATTGCCTAGGTACAATGAAGGTTTAATTTAGAGTTAGGGTATAACGAATCACCATCAGGGCGTCTCCAAAGGGGGGGGGGTACGGGGGTGCGACACCCCCCCCCCCACCTGTCAGGATATTGTCGGGAAAATTGCGCTGCCGTCGGGAAAAAAGAGAAAAGGGGGAGGGGAAAAAAGAGAGGGAAAGGGAAAGAAAAGAAAAAAAGAAAGGAAAAGAAAAGAAAGAGAAGAGAAGAAAGAAAGAGAAAAAGAAAAAGAGGGAGGAGAGGAAAGAAAAGAAAGAAAGAAAAGGAAAAAAAGAAGAAAAAAGAGTAAAAGGGAAAGAAAAGAAACGGGGAGATGAAAGAGAGGGGAAAGAGGGGAGGTAAGAGCCTGAGAGAGGAGGAGTGGGAGTAAAAGAGAGAAGGGGGTTGTGGGTGGAGTCGTCTCGTCGAGGGAGCAAGAAAGACACGGGTAAATATGTTGCTGTGTCGGGTCAGCTAGCTGTGTCGGTATTCTTGCTCGATCCTCGTGTACTATATTATATCAATGCAGAAGTTTGAAGTCGGTGAGATGTATATTGTCGGTCGGCCGACAAGTTTTTTTCCCTACGAACTGTGACTTTTTATCCGCTGTGACGACTGCGAGAGTGACGACAACTACTATACTTGTATTTTCTCGAAGTTTCACTTTCCTATAATATCAGCTAAAGAAATTAGAGGTTTTAAATTTTCGGGGAAACTGAATTCAAACGAGGTTTAAGAGTCAACAACGGTACGACGAATCGTTTTCCTTTCTCTATATTGTGATGAAACGCCAAAAATTCCGCCCTTCGCGCGGAAGGGGAAAACTTCATTAAGACGAGTCGAGAACGGTACAACGAATCGTCTTCTTTCTCTAATAATTTAATGAATCGTCAAAGCTTCCGCGCTTCGCGCTAAAGGAGGAAACTGAATTCAGATGAATAGGGCTTAAAAAGAGTCGAAAACGGTACGACGAATCGTCTTCCTTTCTCAAATAATTTAAGAAAACGTCAAAGCTTCCGCGCTTTGCGCGAGAGGGGGGAAATGGTTCAGATGAATAGGGCTTAATAAGAGTCGAAAACGGTACGAAAATCGTCTTCCTTTCTCTATATTGTGATGAAACGCCAAAAATTCCGCGCTTTGCTCGGAAGGGGAAAACTTCATTTAGACGAGTCGAGAACGGTACAACGGAAACGTCTTCTTTCTCTAATATTTTAATGAATCGTGAAAGCTTCCGCGCTTCGCGCTAAAGGGGGAAACTGATTTCAGACAATTAGGGCTTATTAAGAGTCGAAAACGGTACAACGAATCATCTGCTTTCTCTAATAATTCAAGGAAACGTCTAAGCTTCCGCGCTTCGCGCGGGAGGCCTTTCACCCACACCCCCGCGCCCTTTAAGTGATTCGCTTGCTCACTACCGCCCCTCCCTAAAATAAGATCCTAGCTCCGTGTCTGCATTAAAATATATAGCTATGAATACTGACTAAGTTGACGAAATAATTCGTATATTTGTGTCGTCGTGGAAAATGACCATTTGCGCATACGCAAGTACTATA
>JAVYIG010018009.1:0-23199 GCA_035222895.1 Strongylocentrotus droebachiensis
TCTTGCACGACGGTTTCATGAAACGACGCCTGGATGGTTAATATATATATGAATTAAATTCATAATTACTGATACCTTATTTTTTTCCTCTGAGTGTGATATCCAGCTTTTTTTTTCTTTTTCACATTAGGTTTTATTCACGACTTGTCAAAAAGTCCAAAGAGAAAAAATGAAATAAAATAAATCACCAAAAATGGGTTTTGGCGCAGTTTGGTTCCTCCCTGGCCCACTTTGCATCGCCCATTGAAGGTGGTGCCGGAAGCATTATGTTTTCGGGTTGTCCGTCCGTCCGTTCCGTTTTCTCGTTAACGCGATATCTCAAAAACCACTTGAGATATGAACTTCAAACTTAAAGGTGTTATGTATCCCCATAGTAAGAACATCTGATTAGATTTGGAATAACTAGGTCAAAAGTCTAAGGTAACAGAGACCAACGTATGAAATTCCATGTATTGGCTTCGTTATCGCGATATCTCAAGACCCACTATTCAAAGAGATATGAGGCTTAAACTTGGTGATATTATGTATCACTAAATTCTGACAATTTGACTTGATTTAGGTGAAGCTAGGTCAAAGGTCACAGAGGTTAACTTATGAACTTCCAGCTATTAGCCTCGTTATTGCAAAATCTTCAGAACCACCAGAGATATGAGGCTAAAACCTGGTGATAATATGTATTACCATAGGAAGACAATCTAATCAGATATTGGGATGAAAGGTTAAAAGACACAGAGGTCAATTTCTGAAATTCTATTATAGCCTTGTTATCGCGATATCTCAAGAACCACAAGAGATACGAAGCTCAAACCATAGGCAAATGATCAGATGAGATTTTGGATTCAAAGATTAAAGGTCACAGAGGTTAATTTCTGAAATTATTTGTTTTTGAATTGCTATTTTGACATCTCAATAACCACCAGAGATAGTTTTTTTTTGTTTTTATCGTGACATGTCACGAATAATTCAATCCATTTCCTATTCTGAGTTTCAGGCGCAGTCATATAGGAGACGCAGTCGCATTCGTCTTGCTTTGATTCATATTGTTTTTAACCAGTAGCCCGTAACATCAACTTTCTCTACTAAAGACTGAGTGGCAGAGTATGTAATCCGGGTGGCAATTGGAACGCTTTGCTTTCAGGAAAGGCGTTTTTCATGGAGACCCTCTAGCCCCGATTGTATTTCTCATGTGTTTTAACCCAATTATTGAATATCTTGAAACCCAGAAGCCTGCAATATGGTTACGATTTCGCCGGCCAAAAAGTAAAAATTACCCCGTATGCCGGTGACTTCAACCTGATAACTGGAAATAAAAGGTATCATCAAAAACCTTGTTCAAGAAGTAGAACTACTACTCAGTAGTATGGGCTTAACAATCTAAGAAGTGTCGTTCCTTATCAATTTCAGGCGGTAAATCAACAGTTATTGATTTTTCCTTAGCTGGCTTCCAATAAAAAAAAATCACGTCAAAATCACGTCAATATCAAGGTGTCGACTTTAACAAATTTACGTTCTTCAAACACTTGACATGTAGGTGATTGTGTTAACACGTTTCGTGCACTAGGTCAATTAGAAAACACGTACACTAAATCACGCAATTGTCACTGGAATATCACCATTATAATAACGTGACTATCCCTACCTTGGAGACCATGGTTTTTAAACCTAATACTCCCGTTTTTGTTTGGTTATGAAATTACATCTTCAAAAACGGAATTATCACATTCTTTAGAAGTTTTAGAATCGCGTCACAGAAACACGTGAAGTGTTAATGGAATTCAAGTGAATATTCAGAGGCTGACTTGGGATGAATCATGTTCTTCATTCGCGTGAAATTTACGTCGAAGAGGACATATGTTACTCTAACCCGCTTTAAACCCAATAATTACGCAAATGATACACGATAAATAAACCAGAATAATGACGTTTTCATCCTGTTTCTGACCATCGTGTTTTGGATAGTTCATAATCACGTTTTAATTAATGTTTCCCTTATTCATGATAAATTAAATGTAATTTATACGAAGTATTGAATTGTCCTAATAATTGGCAATTTACCTTTGTAGTATTTTCAAAATGAATTGCATATAACTAAATCATCAGTAATTAAGAAATATGCTGTAAATTCAGATAAACTGTAAACAAAAATAGATCTGCACGCACCCTATATTTAATATGCAAATTATCTGGCGTCAACTGGTTCAATTGGAAATATGCCCACGGATCAGTTTTCAACTGGTGCAGCTGGAAATATGCCAACAGAGTCATCAACTGGTGCAACTGGAAATATGCCCACATACCAGTTATCAACTGGTTATCACCACGAAACTTAAATGGTAATTTTGAAACCATTTGAAAAATGTGGTTTAAGACACCCAGGAATTATTCATTTTTCACAACTAAAAAATCGCAGATTCACACCTAATATTAATTATCAGTTTGAGCCACGTGATCATTACCAAGAGATTTATGGTATCTTTGACGCTGCTCAGTGGCTGCCGGGCTGCGAAATTTTTATTCCCAAACAGGTTTGCAATTTCTTATATTTCCGTTCTTCTCAATGGCTGATACATTCTACGTCATTAGCAGCTTGGAAAGAGGTCACAAACAATTAGACTTTGCCTTTTCATTGCTTTGCCTCACTATTTATAAAAGCAAAAAAACTGAATAAACTGAGACTTGAACCCACAACTCTGAGATTGTATTACGCTGACCTTACCGATTGAGCCAACGATGGGTTGATGAAAAGTGATTCTGCATGATTTATATAACCCTATCACTCACCCTAACGGCTACGTCATTGCTAATGACGTAACATATCAGCCAATCAGATGACCGAAAATATTAGCATCGGCAAACCTGTTTGGGAAAAAAAAATTGCTGCCAGGCCATCGATCAATTGGGCAAAAAGAATTTCCATTTTCGGTTTAACTTAATAAAATTTGGAGTCGACTTTAAAAGATTATCATTATTAGTATTATTAATATTTACAAATGTATTCTAAGACACCTATGAATTTCTAATTTTTCCCACCTAAATTTCACGGATTCACAGCTTAGATTAGTAATCAGTTTGAGCCACGTGATCATCGCCAAGAAAGTTATGTTAGCTTTGAAACCTTTAAAAAAAAGTGTGCAAGACACCTCAAAATTATTACTTTCATACAACCAGAGATTCACGGACAGAACAGTAAGACGATTAGACGATGTAAGTAACGTGATTATTACCATCAACCTTGGAAAACCTGCGAAACCAATCAATAAAGGTTTTGGTATCGGGCCATGAATTAGGTTCAAATGAACATATTGGAAGCATATGCGATCCTACAATATTCAGTGATCGTTGTCGCGGTTGAAATCGAGTCTAAAATAATGAAATTGTAAATAAGAAACTTGTTATGTTGTAAAGCTCCCTCTCAAGGTCGAGATATTAATTAAGCTATACAATAATGGTTCTTGACTAAAATCGGCCGATTGGCTAATACCGTTTGGAAATTATATATCACAACTACATATTCTGACATTTTCATGGTCGCATCTACCATTGTTTGGCCGTAGCCGCTATTTGAAATTTATAAAAATTGACATTTTCATGGTCGCATCTACCATTGTTTGGCCGTAGCCGCTATTTGAAATTTATAAAAATTTACCGGGAGCACCGGTAAATTTTTATATTCAAGTTTTCTCGAAAGCAAAAGTGTATTAGGGGCTAATTTTTTCTAGTGCTTATAATACATCCACATGGGCGTCCAAATATTTCAAAATTGTAAAGAATCACAATCCAGCCAATTTTCAAAATTTCCCAAAACTTTGTATTACCTTTATAAGACCAAAGAATTACTTATTTACCACAACCAACAGTTAACGGATGCAAAAACTCGTTGCTTGGTCAAGTGGTTATTTGGTCATAAACGATTTACAGAGATAAGTGAAATCACTTTACTCCAGTCGAGTGATAAATTGGTGGTTTTTAGGTAATATGAAGACGTGAACAGGAGTACACATTGTTTTTAAAACGAAGGCACGTGTCGATAACTTTTAAATTTAGTTCAAAAGGCACCATACTTTAAAATCACTTAGAATACACTCCCAAAAGAGGTTAATTTTAAGTGTTCTGTTTATAGGGAGGGAACAAATTGCACCTGTAAAAAATAGTCCTATTAAATGTCTTGGATCTCACATTACTTTCAAGATGAAGACTACAGAAACGTATGATTTTATCAGTGACATGGTTGATAGTACCCTCACGAATATAGATAGTGTAAACATAAAAAACGATTATAAGCTAAGAATCCTTCATGATTTATGCTTTCTCCTCTATGAGATATATGTTAACTGTACATGACCTTCATGCAACTCACCTTGGACAAATAGATACACCTCTAGACAAATAGATACACAGACGACTGGGCATCCCCCGTTGTGGTGCCAATATTGCTGTAGTTCATGCCCCAGGGTGAGGGGGTGGGGGGGGGGGGGGCTTAATATACCCACTTTCTTTGACCTCTATCGAACATGTCATTGCCTTGCCTACAGTAGTTCGAAAGTTAAAGGCGATGAAATGGTAGTTCATGCCCTAGATCAATAACTTGCCAGAGAGACCAAATTCATCAAACCAGTTTACAAACGAATTGGAAAGATACTAAAAAATCAGTCAAAATGAACCCGAAAGAGGAAAGCAGTAAATATGGAGAAAAAATGAAATAGAACTTCTCCTAGTCTATGGTGACTTCATAAAGGCACTAGAGACGGAAAACTGTGACACGTCTTGGAAGTCCATCATTTTCAATCTACCACAAGGAGTTTTAAAATGTGCAATACATGCAGTGAATGTTTGATAGTCTGCCGAGTAATAACAACTTATATCGATGGGGTAAGCGAATAAATGACTTGTGTAGTTTGTGTCTGGCTAAAGGTACCATGCATCACGTATTAAATAATTTTCAAAAAATGTTGAATAAATACACGTGGCGTTAAAATAACATTGTACATAATCTGCTAAAGAGCATCAAATAGAACGGCCTTGATAATGATCACCAAGTATATGCTGATGTGGAAGGGGAGACTACCAATGGAGGGACAGTTCCCCAACCATTGTTCCCACACAACAAAGACCTAATATGTGTTTCTTTAATTTAGAAAAAAGGAAATACTGGCATTTGAGTTGACAATCCCATTTGAAACCAACATACAACAGGCCCACCAAAGAAAAATGGACAGGTACGCCGGACTGATACATGATATATCAGAAGCCAGCTGGACTCCCAAATTATTGTGTATAGTGATAGGTACCCGTGGTCTGATAATTCCAGTTAACAAAAACAGACTTTATAGATATGTTGAAAACATGTAAATGCAAAGTAAGGTAATTACAACTGAGAAATTAAATCTTGCAAACTGTACTGTTTGGGTCGTATGTTATTTTTTAAAGCCGGTCGGAACGCACCTGGCAATCACAACTATGCTTCAGTAATTGTTTGAACTATTTGGTATGACTTGCTGTAGCGAGACCCCTCTCTGTCTCTGTCTCTGTCTTCTCTTTCTCTTTCTCTTTCTTTTTCTATCTCCCTTTCTTTCATTCTCTCTCTCTCCCTCTCTCTATGGTGATAGGTTCTCGTGGTGTAATTACGCATGCTACTAAGAAAAGATTGATAGATAGTGATGTAGGTACGTAAATATAAGGTGAGGTATATGTAATTGGGGAAAGTAATATTCCAAATAATATTGTGTGGGTTTATGTTATTTGTTATAGCCTATCGGAACTCACTTGGCAATCACTACAAAACTTGGAGGTGTTATTACTTTAGGTTTAATAGGAGACGTATATAACCTGTTATAACGGGACCTCCCTATCTCTCTCTCTCTCTCTCGCTTTCTCTCTCTCTCTCTCTTTCTCGCTTTCTCTCTCACCCTCTCTCTCCCTCTCTCCCCTCTCTCTATGGAGATAGGTTTCCGTGGTTGATTACTCATGATATTAAGAAGAGATTGCTAGATATGCATAGCGAGGTATTCCTAATTAGGAAAATAATATATTTTTTGTGTAAGGAATTATTATTGTTTCATTTTAAGAAACTGACTTTATGATGTTTTCTTTTCCTTTTAAACAAAATTGTGTATTGTAATTGTTTAACCCTGAATGAGATGCATCCAATGTAATTCAAATCTTGGACCTGGGTCTTATGTAACATCTTTATTATTATGTGTTATGTATTTTCTTCAATAAAGATGAATACCCTTAACAACAAACAATCCTTTGAATTTGTTTTTTTTAATTGTTTGACGTTCAATTTAATACTTACCGTTAGCATTAAATTCCAACCCACTTGGAGTCGAGAGGCCAGAACTGACAATGACGTTTCTGTCTCCGCCATCAAGATTGGCCCTCTCGATTCGATCGTAATAATAGTCTGTCCAAAACATCAATCTGTATGAGGGTGGAGAATAGTAATGACAATGAAAATAAAATGATCCAACGTATCTAGGTTTTCATAGAATCTTGTTTTAATCCGCATGATAATCTTTATTTATTTCATGCTAGGAGTCCACTGGGCCAGCGCCAGTTGGTGCCAGTTCGCGCCAAAGATTATGTGATTGGCGCGTAGTGGCTCGCTGTGGCTCCGAATTAATGTCCTCTCCGCATGTGTCACCAAGTGGAATAAACTGGGTGCCATATGGCGTGCGCCAAATGCCACCCGGCTTGCTCCAACGGCCATTTGATTCCAAAATTCACCCTGTTGGCGCCATTCGCGCCAATAGACGGCTACTTTGCGCCACTTGGTGATTAGTTTGTGCCAAAGGTCGCCAAATTGGTTTGAACTTGCCGCCGCTTGGCGCTACTTGCCGACTATATAAATACCGGCCATCGCTACCTGGTTCAGACCCTCCTCTGCCGCTGTATGAACAACATCTCTACTAAATATTTACAATTTTGATAGGCGGCAAGTGGCGCCGAATGGCGGGCAACCAGGTGGCATTTGGCGCGAAGTAGTCACCAATCGGGTGCCGTTTGGCTCGCGTAGTGGCGCAAACAAGGTGAAATTTGGCGCCAAGTGGCGCCATGTGGCGCGAAATCTCATTGGCGCAACTTGGCGCGCGCCATTACATTCCAGTGGATTCCAGTAGGCGGATTGTTTGCGCCAAAGGGCGATATGTTCGCGCCATTTGGTGCCACTTGGCGGACACTTGGCGCTGATTGCTCGATGCAAGTGGCGCGACGAAAATTTCAAACATTTTGAAATGTTCTTGCCGCCACATTCAAATTTGGTGCCGTTACGGGCCACCACGAGCCAGTTGGGAGGCAGTTTGATCCAAAACACGCCACTAGGCACCTTATTGGCGACACTAGGCGCCACAGTAAATTGCATTGGCGCAAACTGGCACCAACTGGCGCTGGCCCAGTGGACTCCTAGCATTAGTTCTCTCTACCAACTTGTCCACTGCGTTCATCTGTGAAAAAAATTAAAAGAAGCTAATTTCAACTGAGTTGGGTAGAAATGGGTATGGAAAACTACCCCCAAAAAGGGTGAAGGTATGGGAGTTGGGAAGATTTTTTTAACTAGAGGTCAAAGGTCATAGACCCCTGCCTAAAATCATTAAAAATTCTGGGATTCTGGAAAAAAGAATTGGGATAGAGGGAGGGACCTAGAAAGGGCTTGTAGGCACTGCGTTCAACACGAATGACGCGCGCTGTGGCAACAACAGCCGACAATACTAACAGTCATGCAGAGTATAAAATAGCGTCGACAGCAGTCTGAAAAAAATGACGTCATAGCCGATACGCGTTATAATTGGGCGGAAACTTAGCGGAATTCGATAGTGACCCTTTTTTAAATCCGATTTACTCAAAACTTTCTACGTGAACATATACCGTATTTGGTATCATTCGAATGGTCAGTTCATCGCAGTCAGTGTGACACCATTGTCATCTGCGTGCAATGTATTTCAAGGATTACACGGGTTTTTACGTAATACATAGTAAATTAATCATTTTTGGCGGTGACGTCATCAAATTTTACTAAACTTGGCAAACGTATATGGATACATATGTCTGACAAGTTACACTGACGTAGGTATATATAGGCCTAAAGATTTTTTTTTTTTCGGAGCAAGTTGAAGTTATGTCACAATTTTCTTGAAAACTGCAAATTTGGAGGGCAATTTTCGCAAAGTCGGTTAGTGATAGGGATATATCCTGAGGTATCAAAATCTAAAACGGATACGGCCGGGTTTGGCCGAGCCAATTTCAGAAACGTAGAGGGCGTTATCTATATCGTGCATGACATTGGAGCGTGACATTCGGCAGGGATATGTGCTTCGATACGATAAAAATACTTTTAAAGTTTAAAACAAAACAGAATTGGTAAAAGAAAGTTATGGCAATTTGTTATGGTGATTTTGGAAAACGACGAGTCAGGTGGCGACATTGGAAAACGGAGAATGCGCCTACGAAATGAATCGGGCTGGAGAAAAGAACCTTGATAGGAATCACAAGCACTGTGTGCAAAACGAATGTGATTTTTGGTATGAGATAAAACGCAAACAAGAACAAGGCTTTGACAAAAGTCGTTTATGCAATTAACACAAACTTCCTTCTATATAGATTGGGAGAGAGAAAGAGAACCAAAATGAATAAAGAGAGAGAGAGAGATGGAGATATATAGAGATTGGGAAAGAGAAAGAAAGAGGGATGTGTGTGTGCCAGAGAGAGAGAGAGAGAGAGAGAGTGAGAGTGGGGGAGAGCGATAGAAAAAATGAAAGAAAAGGATTGAGGGAGAGAAAGAGAAAATGTGAGCTTATATGTGTGTGCGTGTGTGTTTGAGAGAGAGAGAGGTATGGTGGCCCTGAAGGGACATCGCGAATAGGCGAAATCGCGAATTATCCACGACGACACTGGCGACGAAATTCATGATATCGTCAATTTCATCGTGAATAATTGGCGATAAAATCCACGACGAGATTCACGCCTGGCTGGTTTCGTCGCCAATTACGTCGTCAAATTTAGTTTTTTTTTACTTGCTTACGCGACCTGCCTAGTCTAGCGGTAAACAATCCACCCCCTAGAAGACGATTATGACGAGAAGTTTTAACCATGATTTCTGTGAAAATCGTAGGTTTTAACTTCATATTATGCTCTATTTGTATTTTATAAGGACAAGGGAAATTGTACATCGGAAATATTACCCGGTATGCATTTAATAGTAGATCTTTGTCTTAATGCACTTGATGCACTGTCCCAGGGGCGGCGATCCCGGGGGGGGGGGGAGAGGGGGGGAAACATGTTCCCCCTCAGTGGTTTTAAGGGGGGGGGGGTCATTCCCCCCTCAAAAATCGAAAAAGTGCGCTCAAAAATGTATAGCAAATACTGACTCAAGACGGCAACACCCTTTTAGGCTCTAGAGGGCCTAAGAGTGCAGCGTTTAGACAAATACAAATGCAAAAATCTTCTCACTCGTGAGATACGCTCCCTCGTATAATATCCTTCAAAATGTACAAGTAAATACCGGGAAAAGTGAAGTGTTAAAAAAGTATATTGCTTGTTTTTATACTATAGTTTTGCTAAGGACTGTAATTTTTTAATACAACAAAACTTCAAAAATTTGTGAGGGGGCAGTCACTTCCGTCACCTACAACCCTTTAATTCACTACTGCTCCCTCGCACCTGCGTACTGATGGGGGAGGGGGGTTTGAGGACAGTTCCCCCAAATGAAATTCAAACATGGTTTATTTCTAATTCGATACAAGTGATTTAAAAATGTTGCTGAAATGGCATGATTTTCCCCTGAGCTTTCGGGGGCTCTGCCCCCTGGACCCCACCAAGGGCCCTAAGGGGGAGCCCCTGGTTTCTCATCTGACCGTAATTAAATGCCAAAAACGCCTGAGCTTCCGGGGGCTCTGGCCGATGGATGCTCATCTAATCGGAATTTAATTCCAAAAACCCCTGAGCTTCTGGGGGCTCCGCCCCAATGATCCCACTCCAAGTAATGACCTGCATGCCAGTCTCACAAATAAGGTATACAAATATGGTCATCTGACCGTAAATCAATGCCTAAAACCCCTGAGCTTCATGGGGCTCCGCTGGGTATTTGCCCTTGGACCCCACGCCAATTTACGCCCCTCTTTGCATTGCTTTGCTCTACCTGATCGTAAATATTTTAGCCTCCCCCCCCCCCACTTCGAAAAACGTTCCCAGGGCCTGCGTAACATGTAAGAGTGGTGATGATGAAACAAAAATTGTCCCATAGTCATACGTTTACTTCCATGTTGTATTTTCTCTGCAATAGCACACTCGTCGACTAGCTCGAACTGAGCTGAGCTGAGTCGATGATTCAATTCGATGTAGGCAAGCACCAGATCTAGATCTACGAATCTGGGTTGACTTGTTTACTAAATTTATAAGCTTACTCAGTGTATATACAACCTTACTTTAACTAAATACAGTTCCAATGCACAGGCACAGGGCCAAGGGTAATTAACAAACAAAATAAACTAGTTTAATAACAAATAATGAAATATTCATGATATTATTAGTTAAAGCCACTCCAGGGGCCTGTTTCATGAAACCAACTCCATGACAGTCATATATTTGTCGGCGACCTACGGCGATGTCATGAAGTGGAAAAACTGTTTCACAAAACCATGACAGACATGGTATCGATATATCGCGAAACTATCAGCTAAAGAACTTGGTCTTTGTCACGATCCATTAGATTTATCCCGAATAACCAAAACAAGTTTTGGGGCTAAAATTGTTGAAAAAGAAATATATATATATATATAATATATATATATATGTTTAAATTCTCCTAAAATAAATTGAAGAAAAATCCAGTGAGTGGTTTTTTCGCCAGTCGAATCAAAAATTACTTGAAGGATACCGTAATGTGATATTTTATCTATACGTACTGATTTGTTTACTGTGACTAGGATTTTTAGGCAAAATACCTTTTCTCAGCCATTTTATAATTCTAGGGTCTCGTAAACACTCGCTATCTAATTGATTTGATATTGAAAATATAATTTGGAAGAAGTTATCAGAGAGGAAATAATAATGCAGATAGGCCCCAAAGGTATAATGGTATCCTATTGAAAGACTATGGATCGGCTATGGGGAACGGTGTGTAACATTTTTATCCAGGGGCGGATCCAGGATTTGCCGATAGGGGGGGGGGGGGGCTAAAATGTGAAAATCGCACCGACCAATATCTCGCTCAGTGGGGGGGGGGGGGAGTATGCATAATTTATTTTTTGTATTTTACCCCCAATTTTTTTTTCTTTTCTTTAATTAAAAAAAAAAAACCCAGGGGGGGGGGGGGCCCGGGCCCGTCGGGCCCCCCCCCCCCCGTGGATCCGCGCCTGTTTTTATCTATTGTATTGATGTTATAATTTTTGCAATTTAATTAAAATCAGTGGAAGGAAATATGTTGATTGAAAATAATTTAAACTGAAATAATGTTAATGCTAAATATATTACTCATTGCGGATATAGTATCGAAAATAATATCGCTAGTGATATTCGTTTGTCTCGCAATGTGGTCAATAAGGAATCTAAAAGATCACGACGTTTCGTATGCTACTGCAATACTTCGTCAGGTGATAAAAACTGTTGTAAGCAAGGGTCTTTTATACTTTACGGGAGGACCGTAAAGCGGTCTAAAATTCGATCGATAATTGGAACAATAACGCCCAATGCCTATTGGTCGACGCACACGGTGATCGACCAATCACCAAGGCCGCTGGTTCGGCCGCTGGTTCGGCTGATGCACCAGGCCTATTGGCCGACGCATACGGTACTCGACCAATCAACGGGCCGCTGTTCATATTCAGCTTTTTCAAACATCTTTATATTGTGTATTATATTTTTGATCAATTAAATCCTGTTCAGTGATTGGTCAACATAGCATCATGTGACCAAACATAACAATGCTATGATGTAACCGTGACGTCACTCATGGTATAGCGAACTATACCATGGATGGCGTCATATATGCGATCGATGAAGATCAATGTGCTATCGGCCGCGGTCGCGGTACTGTCGTCTGCGCTGCTCTCACTGCACTCTACACTACTCCAGTGACAGTCAACATTATTATTATTATTATTATTTGTATGAAGGTTGGTTTGAAAAATATAACAAAAATATATCATGCACTATTTCAAGCCAATAGTTAAAATTAGAAAAGAAAGAAAAAAGTATTAAAGATAATAATGATGATATTGGTAATTACAACATTAAACTGATGATAGAAATGAAAATACGAACAAGAAGAAAAATAAGAAGGAGAAGAAGAGCGGAGGAAGAGGAGGAGGAGAAGGTTAATATGATGATAAATATGTTGAATTTCTATAACGTATACAAACATAAGTAAAGGGCCGATTATATAAAAAATTAAAAGTATGAACCGGCAGAAGAAAACACAAAATCGGAATTCAGGAAATTCAGGCTATCATTGGAACTAAAATGACAGACACGTGAAAAGCATTAGCCTCATGGTAGATCAACGGTAGATCAATGCTAATTAAGGGAGTCATGCTTTATTCAGAATGAGCATCCCAAAGAATTACGTACCGAACTCGTCTTTATTTTTCTCAAAATGATATTGAAACTAATCTTACATTTCGCGGCCCATGGAATGAATAGTAACAAACTGACATGTGGTGGCGCTTTGTCGCTCGTCTTGGCAAAGACGGTTTTGTGAAACACTTAGCTGACAAGTTGCGTAACAGTGGCGAGATGTCGTTGATCTTGTAGTTATGACGGTTTCGAGAGACGGCATAGAAAGTAAATGGTAACGCGTATTGACGTTTAGCACTGCGCTACGTGTTAATAGGCAGGATTTGAATACAGGAATAGTCAATACACTCACAACACACAAATGCACACAATCATGCCGATGCGCACTCCAGCAAAGCATAATGTCTAATGCGTATTGACCTTTAGCACTGCATACTTGCTTAAAGACAGGTATTATACACAGATACACACACCACACACTATTGCATAGACCGCACACAATAGCACCGATGTGGCTGATCGGCAAATTTGACACTAGACTTACAATTTGAATTTGTTTAATTATTCCTTTTAAAGGTAATACAAAGTTTTGGGAAATTTTGAAAATTGGGTGGATAGTGATTCTTTACTATTTGGATATATTTGGATGCCCCTGTGGATGTATTATACGCACTAGAAATTTTAGTCCCCAAAACCCTTCTGCTTTCGAGAAAAATTAAATATAAAAATTTACCGGTGCTCCCGGTAAATTTTGATAAAATTTCAAATAGCGCCTACGGCCGTACAATGGTAGCTGCGACCATGAACATCTCAGGATATGTAGTTGTGATATATAGTTTCCAAACGGGAATAGCTAACCGGTCGATTTTAGTCAAGACACATTGTTTTATAGCTTAATAAATATCTTGACCTTGAGAGGGAGCTATACAACATAACGAGTGTATTATTTATAATTTCATAACTTTAGACTCGATTTCAACCGCGACAACGATCACTGAGTATAGTAGGATCGTATATGCTTCCAATATGTTCATTTGAACCAAATTTATGACCCCATACCAAAACTTTGTATTACCTTTAACATCAGTAATTAAACAAAATTGTATTTAACTGCTATTTAGGTGTCATCAATTGTCACTAAAGTACCGATTTGACTGAAATCACTTGAGTTTTGTACAGTGGTGTTTGAAATATTGAGAATCAATAACACAGCTTTTAATACACAGCCAGTATAGTAATGCAGCTATTATGTGTGGTTAAAGCCAAGCCCAAGGGATCGTTTAACTCTTAAGCTGCCCCCATGCAATTCACCCAGTGCCACAGTGCTAATCCCTATTGTGCCAGGCACTAATCTCCTGTGTGCCAAGTTAATTTAGGGTTGGTTCAAGTGCGCGTAGTTTAAATTGTTACTATGTTTGATCCACTATAACATCTCATCTGTATATTGTATTAAAAAGAATTGTACGTTAAAGTTGTAGAAAATTTAACCTTTTTTCTGTTGATACCAATATCATTTCATGAATCTGTAATTTTGGTAAAGTAAATAAGCACTATCAGTGAGTTGTCAAACCAATCCGTTGTCTCATTTCACGCACACAATCTGAGGGGCCATGATCAAAACTGACAAATTTGATGATAAAATATCGCAATTTTCTCAGGAAAATCCAATTTAACGGTATATGTGAAGCACGCAAAATCAAAACAACAATAAACTCCCTCCACAAATACAGTAAGCATTCATGCGTGCACGCAATGCGCATCGCACAATAGGCATAAACAATTAGCGTGTGTACTTATGCACGAAAATGTGTACGTGGCATGTTGTTGTTGTTGTTTTTTGTTGTAATGGCAATCAGTCAAAACCTGACTATTATCACCAACGCTTTTCTTTTTAATATTAATTTCCTTCTTTCTCCTTTTTCTCTCTTTTGTTAAATAAGAGTATCAAAAATAAAATTAATATATAGGCTTTTCTCTCTTTTTTTTTTTTTTTTTCCCCCTTAAAGATAAAGTTGAGTTCTGGTCATGCGATTGCAATATTGCATTGTGAAAGAAATGGTGTGGAGTCGATCAGTAAAGGTTGATCATCTAGCATATAAGTATTTGTGTGTATTGCAAGGTTCTGGAATCATCAAAAGGATAAGAAATTTGGCCGAGTCTTGGTAAAGTTACAAGCATTGTACACAGAAAAATGTATATGGGACTACACAAACACATGGCGTAAAAATCCGTCCCGATTTTTACGATGTTACATGCCATATTTAGAATATGAAGGCATTTGAAGAGCCATGCTTTTCAGGGAGCATGTTTTATATGATGTTCTTCCACACTTGCATAATGGCAATGATAAAGCTCACAAATTATTTATCACCTCTTCCCAGAACTCAACCTTCTCTTTAAAATGAAATGAAAGAGAAAATAGAAGAGAAAAAGCGACAAAATGTAGATTTTTGTATCCTGTAGGTTACCGCGTAGTCCTGTCCGTTCTAAGACACCGTCCAGACACCGTCCTGTCTCTCGGGTGTAGACAGGGGGCTCCCTTTGGGATACATTAATAATCTGGAAACTCGAAAGAAGAAAGGAATTGATCAACAATTTTAAAATCAAGAAGGTACTTTTCCGGAGAAATTGGCTTTGAGCGTCCTCGCAGACTTTAATGAACCTTCGATTTAAAAACAATTTTGTGCGGAGTGGTGTTTATAATACATATTGCATTGGATAATTAATTTTTTTAGGGGAAACAAACAAAATGTGGGCTTTTGTGATGGTGCAAAAAAAAAAGCTCGATTATTTGGGGTTAATTGAAACGTTTCGTTCTTAGAACGAAACGGTATAAAGCGTGTTGAATGTTAGCTTCTGATGAGTTTAAGAGCCTTAACATATCGTCGGGGTTTATACGATCTGTTTCAGCGAGTAACATGGATCTTTCAATTTAATATTTCGGGCACTTTGCTATAAAGTGTTCAGTGGTTTCTACTTCTCGACACGAGTTAGAGTGTCCAGTTTGATGTATTCCCATTCGGCCTAGATCCGCGTTAACACCGATGTGTCCAAGTCGTAAACGACGTATTGTCTTTTCTTTTGCCCGCTCTAGTTTGCTATTGAACGTTTGTGAAACCGATTTTTGGATTGTTTTGTAGTGTGTATTTGGAGAAACCTGCCATCTTAATTGCCACAGCTCGGTAAAATGCCTCTCTAAAATGCTGTTCACTTCTGAGATATTTAGGCTGTTTGTTATTTCAATGTGTTTGCTGAGGGCTGCCTTAGCATGAAAATCCGCACATTCATTTCTCATTATTCCACAGTGGGAGGGAATCCATTCAAAGCTAACATTTATTATTTTTTAATTTAAGGTGGGATAAGCTTACAAGTATTTCTGATTTTTTTTTTTTGTTCTTTATTGCTACTAAGGCACTTAATGAGTCGCTGAAAATAACTGATCCTATATATAAAGTATCTAATTGCTGTAACCAATTGAGAGCCAGCATTATCCCCGCCAGCTCAGCTCTATATGAGGATGTTCCGTCTGACAATCTCTTTGATTGTTTACACGCAAAGTAAGGAACATAGAAAGCTGCAGAACAACGTCCTTCTTTAGGGAGTTTGGACCCATCTGTGAATATGTGAAGTTGGCTAAACAATTTTGTGTTTATTATCTCTAAACTTCTCTGTTGCAAAAGTAGTGGATTATCAGATTTGTTTATCTGACTAGCCAATTCAATTGATATAACAGGCTCCGTTAATAACCATGGGGGGAAGTTTAGGGGTTTAAATTTTTCTACAGAAAGGTGTTTGTTAGAGTTTTCTGTTCGATAACCAAACGGTTTGTTACACTGTTTTCCTTTCATATACTGATACTGCCAACAAGGTTGTAAACTTGGAAAAACTGGATGCTTGTGTTGTTGTTCTATGCTGTGCTTATATTTAAGGGCTAGTTGTTGTCTCCTAAGATCTAATGGGGCTTCTCCCATTTCTACTTGGAGAGATACTAGTAAAGTTAACGGTAGGGCACCTGCACAGATTCTTAAGGATTGATATTGAATCGAATCTAAAACCTTCTTTATATTTTCCGATGCACTGTCGTAGGCTTCACACCCGAAGTCCAAAAGGGGGCGAATATAAGCTCTATAAACCATTATTAAGGACTTAGATGAACTGCCCCATGACGTACCAGTCAAACATCTTAAAATATTTATTTTTCTCTTGCATCTGGTGGATATATTCTCTATATGTTGAGTCCAGGTGAGTTTTTTGTCAAATAATATACCTAGGAATCGGTGTGTATTTTCACATTTTAGTGGTATTTTGTTTAAAATGAGGTTTATCTCATGGTTTTTGGTACTTTTGGTGAAAAGTAGGGGGACAGTCTTCTTAAGGGACAGTTGGAGACCCCAGGACGTGAACCAGCTATGTAGGTCATCAATATAATTTTGATTTTTTTTTGGTAATGAAAGGAATATTGCTGCGTGAGATCCATATCGCGCAATCATCGGCATACAAGGATATTTGTATCGAAGGGTCTGTTGGGATATCGTTCAGCATTATGTTAAAGAGTGTGGGACTCAGTATGCTACCTTGCGGGAGACCTCTATTCATCTTGAACTCATGCGATAGTTGTTGACCAACGCGTACCTGATAAGTGCGGTCTTTTAAAAAGTTGTGAAGAAATCTAAGCATGTTTCCTTGAATACCTATATTTCCTAGTTTGCAATAAATTGTCAAAAATTCATTGCATTTCCCCCAGGCCCCCAACAGGAAAAATTCCTCTGTAGGGCCATGCATTATGGTTCAAGGCATGGCCACACAGAGGAATTTTTCCTGTTGGGGGCCGGGGGAAAATGCAATAAATTTTTGACAATTTATTGCATTTTCTTCGTTTTGGGGGATTTGTGGAAGGGGCTGCGTACCCTAGCAAACACTGCGTACATTCATGATTCAGGGCTAAGCAATGGCATCGTTACTGTGAGGCCCCAGGATAAAAATCGTGTCGATCAGCTATATTAGTGCCCTTTTGTGAGGCATTAATCCTCATTACTGTCAATTATGATTTATGGACGTAGGTTCCCTAGCTGATTAGCATAGTAGCACACATATGATTTAGCAGTTACGCTAAACAAACACTCGCAAATTAATATTCAATACAATCTGAGAATGTATGCCATTATCTAGATCTATTAGATTTTTTTTTTTTTTTTAAATCCTTCCCTAAACTGGGGTAAACATAATTATTCCACCATTATGACCAACAGTGTACTTTCCTTTTCTCTAATGTATTATCCTTAATTTCCTGATCAGGCTGCCAACTTCGGGTTTTTTTTGTTGATTTTGGCGCTTCTGTAGTAAAAATTGTATGAAAGAAACCTCCAAGTAACTCCGCCTTGTCTTGGTCCGACTGCATAATCCTTTCTTTGTCTTTCAGTACTGGAATTCTTTTTGTTTTGGTTTGTATGCCATTCAATCTTTTAATGCATGTCCAGATGTTAGATTCCGGGAAAAATCGGTTAAGTTTCTGGCGGAAGTTGTTCCAGTATAGTTGGTCACATTGACAAAGGAATTTCTGCGTCTCTGCCTTCTTCTTCAAAAAGTCGTTAAAATTTTAAATAGATATTGTTCTATTTAGTTTCTTTTTAGTTCTTGTTCTCTCCTTTATTTTATCTGAGCACGCCTTATTCCACCAAGGAATAGGTTTTCGTTGTCGTTTACCTTTTATGGGATAGGTTTTCTGAAAAACCTCGGTGATCGTACTAATAAAGTGCAGATATAACTCTGTTGGGTCTTCACTTACATTTTTTTCGTTTTCCTGATGAAATATTTGTTCACACTCTCCGGAGAAAAGTGTCCAGTTCATGTTCCGAAAGGACCATCTGTTATCGTCCATTTCATCTTGTTTATTATCGTTGTGCTTTTTATCTAGTATGATATGAATAGAGATTGGGTAATGATCCCTTCCAAATTTGCTTTGTAAAGCGCGCCACTCGCATCTGCCAGATAAGAGGGGGGACGTAATTGATAGATCTAAAACTGATAGTTTTGCGTTCTTCGGATCCATTCTTGTTCCGGACCCATCATTTAATAAAACCATATGTTGTTCGTTTATGAAGTTTTCAATGATCTTGCCATGATTGGGGTCCGTTTTTTCACTCCCCCATAGAGTATTGTGTGAGTTAAAGTCTCCTACGATGATATATTTATCGTATTCTTGGATACTTTTTTGAAGTTCTTGCATGATAATTTGGTTTAGTTGTTTGCATGGGTTATAAAAATTCACAACTCGATAAATAGAATCAGCTACGTATAATTCTATGGATTGTAATTCTAAATCTGTCTCATCTCTGGAGGAGTGACTGTATTGGATAGAGTCATGAACATAAAAAGCACAACCACCTCGATATTGGGATTTTCTGTTTTTTGGGATACAAGTATAGCCTGGAAGGGTTAAGTTCCTAGTGTCATTGAACCAAGTCTCTTGGATACAGATTAAATGAATTATTTTATTTGTTCTATTATTACAGTCTACAAATTTTAAGAGCTCATGTCCATGTGCGGACATGCCTTGTGCGTTCCATTGGAGAATGGAAAGCACAGCTATTGTTGTTAAATAACTAACTGCACCCATCATACTGCTCGTGATTCAATCTTTTGTGAAGTAGTCTTTCCGCTGCTACTTTAACCAGCTCAATAATATCAACTTCTCTTTTATCTTTTTCAAAAATCATTATCAATTGTACAATAGAGTGCAATATTTGTTCATTTCGTTCTGTTGTTGAGGCGTTTCCATTTCTGACATAAGTATTTGTTAAATTTGCGTTCCCCGCGAGTTTTGTATTTCTGATTGATTGATTTTGATCTTGGGAGTATAAGGAAGAGGGAACTTTGGATGGTTGTTCATAATGTGGAGCACTTGAAACTTTGGTAGGGGGTTCGTAATTGGGGGAGACTCTTTGTTTGTTTGGGGTTGATGTGCACCCTGTTGTTGAGCGCTCTTTTGAATGGGTTCTGGGAAAGGGTTGGAATTTTGATCATGACGTTGTTTTTCGTTCCATGCCTTCGAGGCTTGTGCGTAAGTTAGTTTGTTTTCGCATTTGAATTGCTGGACCTGTTTTGCCCTTTTAGCTTCTTTGCAGCCATTATAGGCAGCGAAGTGGGCTTCTCCACAATTTACACATTTTGGATCTTCTTTTCTTTGGCATTGTTCGAAAGTATGGGCGTATCCACAGCGAACGCATCTCAACTTAGATCTACGATGAGCAATGCCATGACCAAACATTTGGCATCTGTAACACCTGGGAACGAGTGGGATATATAAAGAGACTCTGAATGTTTGAAAAAACATGGAAACCTTTTCTGGGAGTTCTGAGTTAAAAGTAACGATGACACTTCTAGTCGGAAAGTACTCTGGCTGATTTGTTTCGTTTTCATTTCCTTTGTTTTCTTTTCTTTTCTTCATGATTCTTTTAACTGCTATAACTTTTTGGCATTTCCGCTCTTGTTTTATCTCTTTCTCTGTCATGTCTACCGGGATTCCTGAAATGACACCTTTTACACCCACGATCTTCTCTTGTACTTTAACTGGGATATTCCCGATTGATTGGATTTGGTTAAGGTTTCGATGTTGTTTTGGGGTCTTGCACTGAACAAGAATTCCGGAGTACGTGTGTTTGATAAACTCAATCATGGGTGTTTGCCCCACACATTCTTTGATTGATGTAGCTATTGCTTTAGGGGTTACGTTCTTTAAGGATTTGGTCTTGTCTATTGGGACTATCAGGGTTTTCAAAAGTTGGGTGCTATGGATGGAAGTGGTGCGGTGAGAGGAGGGTGTTTTGTAGTCAGTATTTCGTGAGGTGTCTGAATCTGAACTGGTCGAGGAGTCCGTTCTGAGGGAGATAGATTCTACAGTCAGACTTTCTTCACGTTTTCGTTTATTTTGGCGATTCTTGACATACGTGACTGTCCGAAACTCCTCGTCCAGGTTGAAACTGTCGACCTCCGGAGTGGAAGTCGTCATGATTGGGTGTTAGGGGGTGGCGGGAAAATCAAATCCCGCCGTGTGTGTGTGTTAGAGGGTGCGTATATAAAGCCCAGATTTTGTTTGCCGCTTATTCAGCGGCCGGCTGAGTCGTTGCGAAATGTTCTCATGTTAGCCCCCCCCCCCCCCCCCCTATCGGCAAATCCTAGATCTGCCACTGGTAACCAGTTCTATAATATTGGTATCAAGAGAACTGTACTGGTACATACATGTAAGAGATATGCATATAATCATACTCAAGTTAGACATTTCTAGACTTAGATCCAGGTCTACATGTAGTAATTGGACTTAAATGTACTTGTATAATGTTAAACACATCCAAGTTACATGTAAAAATCTAGATATAGAAGTTAGAACAAATTAGATTTCGATCCAAATATATCTCATACATGCATAGCCATACTCATAATTAAGAGTCATACTCCGTCATCATAGGTCCAGACTATGGTCACCATGAACTGCTTTATTACAACAACGCTCATTTAAATAATGGTTTGTTCCAAACCGAATCCAATTCGAAACATTATGTCTTAGGTAATTAATCTGTTTTATTCCTTTTAGTTTTAGGCTAGTACGGTACAAGTATTATTAGAGTATAATCTAGTTTTCACTCCACAATCAGATCCGATCAAGTCCAGCAATTAGTCCTGTATCTACTTGCATGGTCCACTCATTTTTAATCGCCACGTGACTCGAAACATTATGTTTTAGGTAATTAGTCTGTTTTAGTCCTTTAACCCTGATAAGGCCGGGGGGGGGGGGGGGCATGGCCCCCATCCACGATCATATAGCTCCGTTTAGACTCATTTTTACGCACCCTATCGGCAGAGTCCATTAGCCTAACATGTACTTTAGCCTTTAGACTTTTACACACCAAAAAAACCCGTTAAAAATGCATTTTTTGTTTAAGCGTTTTAAGCTCCCGCTGATGTATCGGGCGGTACAAAGGAACCCGGTAAACCGGCGCCAATTCACGCTTCGGGAGATCACGTGATCAAGCCACCGAGCCCCGCGGCGCCAGAATCTACTTCCGTAGAGCCCGATGCTGAACTCAACTCAGCCATTCGGCAAGTATTGGAAAGTCTTCCCAAAGACGACGAATTTGTAAATCAACTCACTCGAACAATTCAAGGAAAGCTTATGAATGATTTAAAGGAGTCAATTTGTCAAGAAGTTTTGGACTGGTTGGAATTTAATTCTGCAAATCAAGGGGATGTGATGGCGGCAATGAGAAAGGAAATAGATGAATTAAAGGAAGTGAATGATGATGCTGAGCAGTACTCCAGACGTACATGCCTTGTGATAAGTGGTGTACCTGAGAGGATGAATGAGAATACCGATTCCAGAATCATACAACTCTGCAAGGAGGACCTCAGTGTCGACATCAAGATGGATGACGTCGAGCGTAGTCATCGACTTGGGCAGCAGAAACCCCAAAGCGACGGATCGACGAAACCGCGCATCGGGACGACCAGCTATAGCACACACCCAGGAACATCATCGTTAAATTCAATAGCTATCGCACCCGAGAGCAAGTCTACAGTGCACGATTCAAGCTAAAGAATCTTAGCGATGAGAATAATCACCATGTCTACATCAATGAAAGCCTCACTAAGAAACGGAAAGAACTACTTTGGAAGGTGAGAAACAAATTCAAGAAAATCATTGATAAGACATGGACACAAAATGGACGTATTTGCATTAAACTAAACGAAGGAAAAGGAAGAGTGAATGTCACAAGAGAGAGAGACTTAGACAAACTGAGCGTATATATGAGAAATTCTGCTATATAATTTGAACTGAGTGTTTGAGCCTCCACCCACAGATGGTGGTGCTGGAGAAATTATTCATGAACTTGTATATACCTGTGTGCCATTTCAAAACAATTTACTCTTTTCAACAAAACGGAGGTATTATTAGAGATAAAATCATCTCAAATTAATGCAAGCTTGCTCATGTTGAGAATTTCAAGCGTTATATTCAATTTAATTGAGAAGGAGACGAACGTTATTTCAAATTAATTGTATTTATATTTCAAGTTTTTCTTGTCCTATTGCATCATTCTTGTGTCAAATAATTTGAAATCACTGGAGAGTGGCACACGGTCTATCGGTCTAAGTGATCATTTATTGATATACCTTGTATTGAAAGAAAAACCACCGCCCTCTATATGTTCTGTGAGTACCTACCGTTCATTTAGAAACTTTAATGAAAATTCTTTCAAAAATGATGTTAAAGATATAAACTGGGTTAATTTGTACTTAAACAATCAAAATTTTGAGAATATGCGGACTATTTTCAAATGTAAATTCAAAGACATTTGTGATCTTCATGCACCGTATGTCACAGTAAGAAAACGTTCTAGGGGGTCACCTTGGATTACCAACGAATATTTATGTATCGCAAGAGATAGGAATTATTTTAAATGCAAATTTGATTAACACAAAACTACAGACTACTGGGAAAAGTTTAAAGAATTCAGAAATAGGGCAAATGTACTGAACAAGAAGTTAAAGAAACAATATTATAAGAATCTTTGCATTGAAAATGGTAATGATATGAAAAAATCCTGGAAAGTACTCAAAAACTTACTCCAAAGAAAGATGCCAATTCTGATTATAAAATTCTTGTAAATGACCAAATTGTAGTAGACAAAGAAAAAG
>JAVYIG010018010.1:0-23198 GCA_035222895.1 Strongylocentrotus droebachiensis
GGGGAGTGGGGGGGGGGAGAACTGAATTCAGACGAGGATTAGAGGTCGAGAACGGTACAACAAAACGTCATCTTTCTCTCATGATTTGATGAAACCTGAAATCTCCGCGCTTCGCGCGGAAAGGTGAAAACTGAATTCAAACGAGGATTAATTAGGATTCGAGAACCGTACAACAAATCGTCTTCTTTCTCTCATAATTTGATGAGGAGGAGGGAGGGGAAAACTCTCCCCTCCCTGCACCCACCCCCTGTTACACCCACAAATATAATAACGCCCACAAAATAATAACACTTTACCCACAAATGTAATAATTTCACCAACAAATGTAATATTCACTTTACCCACAAATGTAATAATTTTTAATCACCCACAAAAGTAATAATGACTTTACCCACAAATGTAATAAATTTGAAGTGATATTTTGTCGAATTTGTTCAAAACTAAATAAACGTAATAAAGCATGGGTATAGCTAACTACCACCTAGCTAACTACCCCCCGGACGTCTACCTCCAGTCAACTACCCCCAGTGGCGTAATGAGCAAAAACGTTTGGGGGGCTGACAAAAAAAAAATCCGAATCACCCCACTCTAACATGCAGGCCCGCTGAATTACGTTTCTCAAAGTGGGGTCTAGAGGCAAAGCCCCGGTGGGGTTCAAGGGCGAAGCCCCCGAAGCTCAAGGGGTATGGGCATCAGTGGCGGATCCAGGAATTTCTTACCGGGGGGGGGCACAAAACGGCATGGGGTGAAATATATGTAAAATGATGAAGCGACAGAACGAGGCTTTAACGGCGAGGGAGCGGAGCGACCAAGCAGGGGGTGGGTCTGGGAGGGGGTTCTGGCCCCCTCCCAGTGTAAGAAGCATTTGCAATTTTAGAACCAAATTAGACGCATTTTTCAGGCATATATGTCGTAAAATTGCTTTCTCCTACCCCTTCCAAGAGTAGGAATCTTTTGCAATTTGAGAACCACATTTGGCGCAATAATGTCCACCGACACTTCATGGAAAAAAAAAGAGGCCCTCTGATTAGTTAGAAGTTAGAGAAAAGTGATCTGTCACGTCGTGAGACGTTGTATAAATTATGCTTTGATGCCGCACAATGCACAAAGACGGTGGTCCGGTACTTCACCAGTAGTACTTGCAAAAATTATCTCTAGTGTATAAACTGTGTCGTTATCAGGGGAGTCGCTAGATCTTTTTCAGTGGGGGAGGGGGGGGGTGTAGAGGCCACCGATTAACGACAAAACGAGCCACCAATATTATTACCGACAAATATAAAAATGCCAATGTCCAAACGTCTACAAATTTAAGCCTTTAAACCCGGGGCCAGGAACTAAGTTATTTTTCAGTTTTCCCCTCCCGCGCGAAGCGCGGGAGCTTTGACACTTCATTCAATTATTAGAGAAAGAAGAAGATCCGTTGTAATGTTCTCGACTCTTAAAGCTTGTTTCGCCCCTCCCGCGCAAAGCGCGGAAGCTATGCATGACGTTTAATTTAATTATTAGAGAAAGAAGACGAATCATTGTACCGGTCCCGAGTCTTCATCCTTGTCTGAATTCAGTCCCCCCCCCCTCCCGCGCTAAACGCGGAAGCTTTGACCTTTCAATTCATTATTACTCTTAATCCTTGTCTGAATTCATTTTCGCTTGTCCGCGCGAAGCGCTGAAGCTTTCACGTTTTATTAAATTATTAGAGAAAGAAGACGATTCGTTGTATCGTGTTCTTGTCTGAATTCAGTTTCCCCCCTCCCGCGCGAAGCGCGGAAGCCTTGACACTTCATTAAACTATTAGAGAAAGTTGACGATCCGTTGTAATGTTCTCGATTCTTAATTCTTGTTTCGCCCCTCCCGCGCAAGCGCGGAAGCTATGACGTTTCATTTAATTATCAGAGAAAGAAGACGATTAATTGTACCGGTCCCGACTCTTAATCCTTGTCTGAATTCAGTCCCCTTGACGTTTCAATACATTATTACTCTTAATCCTTGTCTGAATTCATTTTCGCTCATCCCGCGCGAAACGCGGAAGCTTTCAAGTTTCATTAAATTATTAGAGAAAGAAGACGAATCGTTTTATTGTGTCTTTGTCTAAATTCAGTTCCCCCCTCCCACGCGAAAGCTTTGTCGTTTCATTTAATTATTACTCTTAATCCTTGTCTGAAATCATTTTCACGTTTCATTAATTATTGGAGAAAGATTAAGACGATTCGTTGTACCGTTCTCGACTCTTAATCCTAGTCTGAAATTATTTCCCCCCCCCCTCCCGCGCGAAGCGCGGAAGCTTTGCCGTTTCATTAAATTATTATAGAGAAAGAAGACGATTCGTTGTACCGTTCTCTACTCTTAATCTTGTCTGAATTCAATTTCCCCCACTGGGCCCCTTAACGGTATAATTTATGTGCAGTGTTACATGATGTAAGTATGGAACGCTCGTTCGCAAATTTGTGCATGCTCAGCCCGAGTGGTGGGTAGCATGTTATCTCCCGACAGTGCTTTGCACAGTAGCTTCTGGAAAGGAATTATTGTTACTGTTAGTGGCCACTATAAGGCCCTTAGTGACTATAAAAAACATATGCTATTCCTGGCTATTTGGGAATGGGTCAGTTTGCAAGAAATAATGGAGAAACTATAGCATTTTATTGTAAATCATGTGATATCACGAACATTTATACATTAATTGTGAAAATAAGTCACGGTTCAATTTTATTTGGGGAGGCTGGCGCCCCCCCCCTAGCCCCCCCACCAGTACGCCAGTGACTACCCCCTCCCCGGACGCGAATTTGCGATTCCCAAACCATTCAGCTATGGGAGACTTTATGAGCAACGTGGTTGGTCGAGAGAAGAAATAAATATTACATCATTTACTGCACGCTCGGGCTCGCTCACAGCTGACACAGACACACAAACACTCACAATGTTAGTCTGCAAGCACAGACTCTAATTTGACACTTTACGAAAGATATCATGTCTGAGGGAAGTCTATCTACATGAAATGGCCTACTGTAGTCTCACGATTCAGACTCTGTATATGTGCCTGCAAACTACTCACATGCCTTAGAATTCTGCTACTGAAGGTGTGTATCAGTAACGAGCAGAGATGGTATTCATACTCAATAGGGAGAGTATCCTGCAATGAAAGGAATTATACTCAGATCATTAATACAATTACATTTGCCAGTTTGTTAATGCACTTTTAAGAAGAATTAGCCACCAAAAATGTGATATCCTGTAGGCTATCCTATTTGAACAATACTCATGGCTAGATCCCTAGATCTACATGTATAGTCGAGATGAATTAATTTAATTTTGGAAACTTTCTCTAGTTTTACCATTTTAATCCGTTTGAGGATTTCTGACCTGGAAATTTTGTAATGCCTAATCCTTTCATCAAACTCTGATTATTAGAACAACTGCTCGGCCTCTCTGCAACCCCTTTTCCCCCTCAGACTCAAGCTCTCATTTATACATAGACATCTAGACTAGTAAAGTTAGACTCCCCCCCCCCCTCCCCCAATAAATAATGTTCCATTTTTTATTTTTTATCATAGGTCTATAGATCTAGGGTCTAGATCTAAAAAAAAAAAAAAAATCATCCAATCGATATCTATATTTCATTAGAACATACTTGTATCTAACTTAAAAGATCTATCATCTAAATCTACATGTAACTTGTGTTATTGTCTATGTTCAAACAATGCATGGCTAGGCTCAACAAAACACTCAGGACTGCAGGTACAATGCACTTCACACGCGAGCTAGCTACAGGCACATACAGGCCCACTGTTATCCATTATCCAGACACATTCGCACCGCCATGATGAGATGGCTCGCGTCGATGTGGGCGTATCTTTATAACTTTTTTAACCAATCACGTTGCTCAAAATGTTTCCCATAGCTGAATGGTTTGCGCTCCCCGGACATCTACAGCCGTTTTATATCAAGTTCAGTTGATCAGGTTATCAGGTTCAATATTGCCCAAATTATAACCTTGTTTGCTTGTAAAAGACATGTGAGTTACTCCACCTTTTTATACGTAATAATTATTTTGGTTCTGTTACCGTCTGTATATTAATGAAACAACCTCTTCATTCGTTTGGAATAAAATACTTTCTATCTTACAAAATCTATGTATCCATCATTGCATCACTATAAAACCATAACCTCTGCAATTTACTCACATTGATTGAGAGAGTATATAGATATTTTATCAGTCAAAGGGTTCTGCAATCGTTCATTCAAAACATGCAAATATGTTTCGCGTGATCTCGTTATACAACTATTCATGATTTGTTATATGAAAGTATGCGTTGTTATTTGCCTGTTTAACCGATTATCATTTCAGACTTGTTCTTGTTTATATAGCTGCTTGAGTGTTTCAGAAGTAGGGAAAACTGTAATATAAATGTGTTTTGTTTGTATTTGCCTTTGAATAAATTTCGTTCTCATGAATTCACACCGTGTACCGCGTACCAATTGGTAGTCTTCTATTATGTTCTGTCAATGTTCAAGGTTGATGTTCAGCCAAATAAAGATGACAAATAAAGACGTATTCGTAACTTTAAAACTACATGGTGGTAGCATGGACTTTATTCAATCGAGGCATCGATGTAAACTGCCACGGTACATTGGGCAATGCGTAAAATGACAAGTCAAGACATGCATAGTCTTAATTTCAGACGTCATACATAACATTCCTCCCCCTTTTAGTGAATTACATGGGTACATCAAAATGAAATACATGCATCAAACTGGCATGCAGACTAGGGCAGAACTATATAACAATATGGTCTTATTTTCTCAGAAAATGTTTGTATAGAGATGTGACACTGGCAAGATAGGAATGTACTCACACAACTTGATTCTATTAAAAAAAATCCTATTCCATGTATAACATAAACTAGCAACATTGCTTGTATGCATGTAAATACAACAACACAAAATGTTCACTGTTATAACAACATATTTTTACTGATCTAAGTTTTACTTGAAGGTTGTTTGACACCCAAGGAACAACACTTTTCCTCCGTGAAAATAGTCAGCATATGCATTATTTGATGCATTACTCTATGCAGTGCTTTATGCATTACTTTATGCATGAAAACTTTACATGGCAAGAAAATAAAACAAAATCCTTGTACTTTGATACAAAACTGATTGGATCCAAACTTTATCAACTAACTTATCTCCTGGCATAATAAAGAACAGACCAAAATAAGTGACATTTTCTCCATGAAAATCGTGTAGTATTTTTGATAAAATGTGGAACAATTTACACTGTTACTTTTAAAACATCAACACTTGTGATGAATGCACCAAATTAGCTTTCATCGCTAAAGAAAATAAATGTTTACCTTTTAATCATTGCCTTATAATTATGTAACACATATAAACAACATCTGTTGAACTTTTGCAGACTTATGCAATACAAGATTAAAAATGTTTAACCCCATAACAAATAGAGTTTGATCTACAATAGTTTCACTTGGCATAAATACAATTATCTTGCAAAATAGTTCTTTACTGCTTTGCATTGGCTTTTAGTATGTCCAATTTCCTGGCATTGATAGCATTGCTCTTTCTGAAACGGACAGGATTGATGAACATGTCTTGTTGATCCACAACGCCAACACCTTAACTTCTGGTCAGTCCACTGACCTGTGGGCTTTTCCTTCTCAGTAAGCTTGGAATTCCACTTGCTTGAAGACCTTTCTTTCATCTGCGTGGTTCTTAACTGGTGAACCTCTTTGTCTTCACTACCATTGTCACTGGAGTGCAATTGTTCAACATCTCTATTAGCTATCTCCATGGCCATGGCTACTTTCAACGCTTTATCAAATGTAAGCTCTGATTCACTAAGAAGCTTTCTTTGTGTAGCTTTGTCCTTACAACTACAAGGCGATCTCGAAGCATGCTATTCAATTCTTTAAACTTGCATCCTTCACTCAACTGGCGTAAACGAGCAACAAATTGCGGGATTGTTTCACGTGATTCTTGAACACAAGTATAAAACTTATACCTTTGGACTATTTCAGTTGGTTGGGGGGCAAAATGTTCAGACAGGGTATCCTTAAATACTTGGTAAGTTTTATCAATTGGTTTGTTGGGCTGCAACAATGCATGTAATGTGGCATAGGATTTACTTCCTAATCCTGATAAGAATATACCCTTCTTCTTTGCATCTGCTGTAATATCATTAGCTATAAACCATGACTCAAGAACCTCAATCCAATCTTCAAATTTATACCCTGAGTCCAACTGAGGGACATTACCAAACATTTGTGCTGCCATGTTGATGTAAGGAGCATTAAACTTGTAATGAACAACTTTATACCATAACAAATACTTGCATAAATATTTGACTTGAAATACCACTACCAAACAACAACAACATTTGGGCTTTTTCCACTTTCACACATGTATCTAACACATACACATTTCTTTGACAAGCAATTTACAAGGGAAGAACAAAATTCTTGACTTAGACCTGGACTAGACTGCAAAGACTTTTCACTAGACGTAATTATTGTCTGATTGTTAATAGGTTCTACTGTTATTTACACTGTAAAAACCCGAGACTAATGTCTAACTCTAAACTTGTAGACCTACTTAGATCCACATCTTCACACTTGAATCACACTTTAACTTGTAATGTTACTAGTCCTGGTCTGGGACTGGTCCTTACACTCAGTTACAAAACAGATTCATCATAACAATCGACAATATTATCAAATGAGTTCTAAATGTTTATTTGCTTGCATCAACATCACATCACCATCACTTCATGATGAGTAGTCTGGCTTTCACTTGGGTGGGTTGCTACTAGTCCGAAACTATGAACTGAGTCAACTGACACTGTCACTGAACTGGATCCTGGTCCTAAATTGAAGGCAATCACGAAGTAACAACTTCCTGTATTTCAATTTTAAGGCTAAAACAAAACACTTCCTCCTCTAGTCTACGCTGCAGTAGATCTAGTTACAGGAACCTGGATTCTGAAACAATGTATGCCGGGCGGGGCTGGCATGGCGGGGCTGGCTGGGCGGGGCTGGCTGGGCTGGGCTGGCTGGGCTGGGCTGGCTGGGCTGGCTGGCGGGCTGGGCTGGCTGGCGGGCTGGCGGGCTGGGCTGGCTGGCTGGCCATGGGCTGGGCTGAATTGGCTGGCTGGCTGGCTGGGCTGGGCTGGGCTGGCTGGGCTGGCTGGCTGGCTGGCTGGCTGGCTGGGCGGGGCTGGCTGGGCTGGGCTGGCTGGCGGGCTGGCTGGCTGACCATGGGCTGGGCTGAATTGGCTGGCTGGCTGGGCGGGCTGGCTGGGCTGGGCTGGCTGGCTGGGCTGGACCTTGAACTTGGTTGGAGCTTTCATGGGCTTGGCTACTGCCACTGAGTTGCATGGCCTACTGTAGTACTGTCTGCAGCACTGCCACTGGTTGATCGTCAAGTTGAAAGTTAGGCTGGGTGCATCCATTCACCATTCATCCAACTGCGGCTAATAAAGTTAAACTGATGAGGCAACATCAGCAAAACAAATACTCGCTCACCTACGATCAACGGCTGGATCTCCTGGCTAAAGAGTTTTTCATCCAAATTAGGCAAACTCAGCTCCATTAGTTCGGTTCATTTGCTGAATACATGCTGATGCACAATTCTCCATAGCTGTACGTGCTGTACGGCAAAGCGTTCATAAAAAACTGCACGTGTACAGGCATAATTCCAAACCATGTCGGGTCTCTAGCTGCTGGAGAAACTTTTTTCAAGTCTTTATTTCAGCAAACTGCGGCAAAACCAAACTAATCATCTCGACCTCGTCGCCAATATTATGTTCTGTCAATGTTCAAGGTTGATGTTCAGCCAAATAAAGATGACAAATAAAGACGTATTCGTAACTTTAAAACTACATGGTGGTAGCATGGACTTTATTCAATCGAGGCATCGATGGAAACTGCCACGGTACATTGGGCAATGCGTATAAAATGACAAGTCAAGACATGCATAGTCTTAATTTCAGACGTCATACATAACATCTTCAGTATAAATTGATACGTTCATCACATTATAAGAAAGGTAATTCATTCACGCACTCATGAAAATATAACATCGCAATCCAACGTTTCAATGTCACTAATAGCGTATATATATATATATATATATATATATATATATATATATATGTTACATATCGTGAACATATTTCATAATCACATGCATAAAACAATCAGCGTCAATATTTAAATACATTTAAGGTCACTTATTCGATTACTTTTTTTTTCTACGAACATTGAATTCCAGGATATTTGTGGGCGTTAGAATATTTACATGATTACAAAAATCGTCGACGGTCAACGAACCATCGAATCGGTCCCTCCTCTGTGTGTTATATATATGGACCATTTTGACTGATTCGTCAGTTCGTGTGACCGCCGACCAATCATTTATTTGTGACGTGTTGTATCCACATATGTAATAATGTAATTTATTTTTAAATGAAAAAAAAGAGGAATAAGATGGTGGGTCTTAGTTTCGAAGATTTGTTTAAATTTCTATTTCTTTTGAAATAACCGGGTCTGGAAGAAAGACTACGCTCTATACCCATGTTATTCCACAGGAATGAGATGGTGAGGTCTTAGTTTGAAGATTTTTTTTTTAAATAACCGAGTCTGAAGTAAAGACTACGCTCTAATCCCATGCTTTATTACCAGGGGGGTGTTTCACAAAGATCCTAAGTTGAACTTATCTCTAAGTTGGACTTACAAATTATGGAAAGCCATTAGCATCTTTGAAAATATTTTGTAAAAGTTATTTTGCAAGGCATTAATTGTTTATTCAAATCATTCATATTTTCTATCATCAAGGAGATTTTATGTTCTGGATGTGGAATTTATAAAAAGTCTAAAATACTTGAATTTCTGCTTTTGAATATATTTCATTTTAAGACTCCAATGGCTGTCCATAATTTTTAAGTACAACTTAGAGTTAAGTTCTACTTAGGATCTTTGTGAAACACCCCCCGGGTCTTAATTTGGAAGATGGAGGGGTCTTAATAGTTTAAAAGGTTTTTTTTAATTTATTTTTTAACTTTTGAATAACCGGGTCTGGAGGAAAGACTATGCTCAATACTCATGTTCTTCCACAGGAATAAGATGATGGGGTCTTAGTTTTGAAGATTTTTAAAAAGTTTTGAAATAACCGGGTCTGGAAGAAAAACTACGCTCTAAACCCATGCTTTATTACCGGGTCTTAGTTTGGAAGATGGTGGGGTCTTAGCTTAAAAGTTTTTTTTCATTTTTTATTTTTTACTTTTGAATAACCGGGTCTGGAGGAAAGACTACGCTTGATTCTCATGTTATTCCACAGGAAAAGGATTATGGGGTCTTAGTTTTGAAGATTTTTTAAATTTTTGAAATAACCGGGTCTGGAGTAAAGACTGCGCGCTATACCCATGCTTTATTACAGGGTTTTAGTTTTGAACAAATTCGACAAAATATCCCTTCAAATGTATTACATTTTTGTGTGTAGGCATTCAAGTGTAGCAATCACCAAACAAATTGTGTTCAGCTAGAATGTATACAAATTAATTAAAATAAAACTTTTAAAAATCGTTCACCCCATATTATATGGGTCAATGGCTAAGGAGTAAAAGGGTAACATACTGCACACACTCGACCCAAGTTGGACTTCGGTTCTGTGTGTGCCCTATTTTAAACGAGCACGTATAGGTGCATAAAATTGTCTATTCAGGTAGAGTGTCCAAAACTTGCAAAATCTCTTTTCAGAAGTAACATCTGAAGTTCATGAAGTACATTTATTACCACATGAAACTACACATGTACAGAACAAATTGTGTTTTTGGTGACTGGTATGACTAAAACTTTTTTTTTTTAAACTCTCGCTATTACCCCCGTTACATAAATAATATGTTTCTACACTGTAGTGCCTTACTACATTACACTAAGAGGAATACGATCTAAAAATGCTTTTCGGAAGGGGTTAACGAAACATCTAAATACTTTAAGTTAAACAAAAATTAAAACTTCTTAAAATGGCAAAAATAAATCTCAGATTAGAGAATTTCTAAAAAGATCACTAGATAATGATATATTTTTTATTTACTGTATGTTTGGTATTGATACGGAAGTCGACACACATTTGACTTCCATGTATATTAAGTAAGGAATATTTCTAAAGGACTATTCTATTTCTTTGTTTACTTATATAGTTTATGTTACATGTATATAATGTAGTATAGTAAAAAAAAAAAAAAAAAAAAGTTTTAAAATTCTTGCCAAAGACAGGGAACCAGACTCGACTAGCACTTGTGCTAACTTCTGGTACCCCCTTTAACAACAAAAGTGTACACATAATATTTTATTCCATTTGTATACGACATACTTTGTAAAACAATATTTATATTATTCATGTGTAATGTTATCGATCTTGTGTTATATTGTTATATTTTATGTAATCATGCTTGATACATTGTGTTTTACTTGTTATTATTATTATTATTTTTTTTTTTTGTTGTTAATAAACTCAAACTCAAACCCCAAAAAATGTAAGAAAAATATTTCAATACCAAAGAAACTTTCCTCTCCACTTGCTTCCACTATTCTTTAGTATCATACATCTTCCTATTCTCTCTTTCCATGGCTCTCTTCTAACAATACTATATCAGAGCTCAGACATTGATCTTTCAACTATATATTCTCTTTGTATCCCTCATCTCTCTCTATTTCTATCTCCCTCACACACACACACACACACACATAGACCTCTCTCTCTCTCTCTCTTCCTCTCACCTCTCTTCTCCCCTCTTCCAATGGTACCTTTACTTCTTTAAAGTACAATGTACTATCTTATTGTTCAGTATACAAATGTAATTGATCAATCAGAGGCATAATAAGAAAAGAGCAAAATAACTTATGTTTACAATTTATTTACATACATGTCATAGAATTGCAGTCGTTATCTCACATTACAACAGAATAGTGTGCATTTTTTCTGAGACACGCCTACAAAATTTAACCATAATTAGCTAACTTTACATACATTATTTACAGGTATTAAAACAAAACAAAAAGTGCTCTACTGGTGTCATGTCCAAACTTCCCAAAAGTAAATTGTATGAAACTTAACTACATGTAGTTTCTCTGAATATGATTCTCGGTAGGTATGCCAATATTTGCGTTATAACGGTTCATCTAATCTATCCAGAAACGACAGAAGCTGGATCATAACCTTAAAACAAATTACTTTGACTATATTTTTAAATCTTCTCGTACAAGGTATACAAAATAACTGTTTGGTTGTTTTCACGATGCAGGCATGCTGAAAAAGGCACATTCATTTTCTAAATGACACAATGCATGTTCAGTGTCACTTCTATGAGGACACCATCATCACTAAATCTCGTTATAGCAAGGTGATTTTCCAGTACATTTTTCAATATTTTGTTTATGAGCCCTTATTTAATTCAACAAGGCTTCAATGTCACAAAGTTATTTGCTATAGTCCCAAAGACTTTGTTATAATAAGGTTCCACTCTATTACATGGCATATTTCTTACTACCTTTACTTTTTGAGAACAAATTTAAGCTCCTCTTTTCCAAATATTTTAAATTCCAATGTGGTTTGCTCTTACTTATATACAAGATACAACAGAAATCATTAAAAGCTCATCTTGTTGTGATATAATATTGTACATGTTGTATAGTGAATGCACATCACCAATTAATCACACTTGCTGCACATAATGTAGTAACAATATAAACACTAATTAAAGATATACGAGTTCAGGTAAAAAAAAAGAAAATGAATTCTCACAGAATCAAACGAAAATTACACTGAATGTTCAAGATTACAAATAAATGTCATTTGCCAAACAATTTTGGTAGAAAATGTATGCTGGCTGAGTAATGAGCATAGAAAGATTAGGACATCAAGGGTATAGCCCCGACACAATTTGTGTAGTCCCATATACATCTTTCTGTGTACAGTGCTTGTTACTTTACCAAGACTGGGCCAAATGCATTATGATTTTGATTACTCCAGAACTTTGCAGTACACACCAATACTTACATGTACATGCTACATGATCAAATTTTTCTGATCCTTTCACACCTTTCCTTTAACAATGCAATCGGATGACCAGAACTCTTCTTTATCTTTAAGGTAGCCACAAGTGACTGGGACTAAATTAATAGTTTCATGAGTTCAGATCATATACAATCTTGCTCAAATTGTTTCTTACATGTTTATGAATATACCATTCATCTAATCCCTTTTTTTTATTTATATCTTTACAGATCAATTGAAACAAATCAAGCTACATAGTACATGTAATGTACAACCGCTAGTTGATCAGTGCCTGTGAACATGATCGGCGTCTGTATCCTTAATTTGCATCAAAATCATTATTTTTTTATATTGCATGATTTAGACTGGGATGCATACATCAAAAAGTGCACTAGTTTGTGGTTCTTGTGACCAACGAGCGGCAACTACCTGAATCTTTGCACACGTATACACTGATGGAGAAAAATATGAATAATAACCACACAAAATCGTCAAGCGTGAAAGTTGCACATTAATTAGTAATCATACTTTATATTAATTATAATTTTGTTTGTCGCCCTCTTGAGTCCAAATAGAGAAGATAAGCCTAATGTGTGTGGATTTCTATTGTTCTTTTTTTATTTCGAGGTGAATATTGTGATGTGCAGGATGATGAACTTTGTTATTGACATGATTAAGGAATAAAGTGTGAACTTAGCGGTATTTTACATCCTATTCGAGGGATTTTTTTTTTTTTGGGGGGGGGGGGGGGTGGGGTTACTGTTTTTCTTATTTTAACTTCATGAATAGTTATACCAATAATGATGCTGATAAATATTTTATAATAAAAATAATAATAATAACATTGCTTTATGTTGATACAATTATATGCTCATCACAAGTTTTTCTTTTCCTTGACTCTCTTTTCCAAAGTATCCGTCATCCATGTTTTTCTCTCACGTCACCCCCCCCCCCCCCCCCCTCCTTGACTCTCTCGCTCTATGATTTTTTTTCTCTATGCACTCACTCTCGTCTTTTGCGCGCTCTCTCTCTCTCTCTTTGTTTCTTTAATCTATATCTCTCTCTCAACCTTCCTTTCTCGCCTTACCCCCCCCCCCCCCCCCTACAACATCACTAAACATCGCAGACAGATAATTTTGACTGAATGACAAAAAAATACCCACACAAGGACAAAAGCATCATCATATTCAATATGTATAATATTGACACATTACTGAACAATTATCATAACTTGCACATAATTATGACACATAAGAAATGCATGTAGTTGTTATTTTACATTTTCAGCTTTTCTTCATTAACAGCATATTATGAGATACTATGTCATTTACTTTTCTCTTCTTATTCTGTCTTGCACATCCATTGAGTTTGCAGTGTAACGATAACGTTATGCATGCACATACTAAGCATGTGTACCAATGTAAACCGGTTCATTAGCTTTGAATCACTATCAAAATATATATACCCGGTAAACAAAACATAAATATAAAGTAAGCCATACGTGTACATACAAAAAAATCTTCAGCATTATATAATCTTTTTAAGGACAGAGATAAATTCCAATATCAATTCATATGAAACTGTTACAAAATCGTCACAATATTGAGACAAACTAGTACTTCTTGCGACACTAAATATCTCAGTAGAAAATTTCTTTCTCTCGCATCATAATACCAAGCTACTTGTAAATAAAGGCAACTTCTGGGAAGAATTGTGCAAGAACTTAGATTAAAGTAATGAATATTCACATAATGATATTAAAGGTAAAGACCAGTTATGGTCATGCGATTGCATTGTGAAAAAAACGTTGTGGAATCGATCAGAAAAGGTTGATCATTTAGCATCTAGCATCTGCAAGGTTCTGGAATCATCAAAATGATAAGAAATTTGGCCCATTCTTCGTAAAGTTACAAGCACTATACGCAGAAAGATGTATATGGGACTACCCTATATCTCTCACAGTCCATGAGAGAAACAAATTTACCAAATATATGAATTAGTAAGCGGTTTCCCGGCAATTCTTTTATCATCATGTATTAGTCAAAACATATTCTTTCACATGATTGGTAATGAGAGCTTCCATTTCATTTTTTGAAATTGGAGCGTTTCCAATACTGGTCTTTACCTTTAACCGTGATAAATATGCTCCAAAAAAAAGTTGAATATCACCTGTTAGTTGCTTTATACACTTAAAATATGGACACCTGACTTGCACTGAATTATACTGAATGTATAAACATGGCTGAGGTTTGAGGACAGAACATTCTAACATTCAGTTCTAAACAAGCACTGTAAAAAATATACCATTTCTTTACAAGTCACAAGAAAATTGACAAACTATTCTTGCAGTACATCGCACATGATTATGATACATAAATATGAAACAGGCGAAATAGTATTCTGTTAATACTGCTCGAAATACATCTATAATTATTCTCTATCACTTCTACAAGTAGTTGGAAAAGTTACAAACTATTCTTGCTGCTTACATCGCAAGTGATTTTGATGCATAAATATAAAACAAATGAATTGGTTTGCTGTTAATACAACTCGAAATATAAGAATGCTCTACCAAGTCACATACTATTCTTGCAGTACATCGCAAGTGATTTTGATGCATAAATATTAAACAAATGAATTGGTTTGCTGTTAATACAACTCGAAATATAAGAATTCTCTACCAAGTCACATACTATTCTTGCAGTACATCGCAAATGAATTTGGTACATAACTATTAAACAAATGAATTGGTTTGCTGTTAATACAACTCGAAATATAAGAATGCTCTACCAAGTCACATACTATTCTTGCAGTACATCGCAAGTGATTTTGATGCATAAATATAAAACAAATGAATTGGTTTGCTGTTAATACAACTCGAAATATAAGAATTCTCTACCAAGTCACATACTATTCTTGCAGTACATCGCAAGTGATTTTGATGCATAAATATTAAACAAATTAATTGGTTTGCTGTTAATACAACTCGAAATATAAGAATTCTCTACCAAGTCACATACTATTCTTGCAGTACATCGCAAGTGATTTTGATGCATAAATATTAAACAAATGAATTGGTTTGCTGTTAATACAACTCGAAATATAAGAATGCTCTTCCAAGTCACATACTTTTCTTGCAGTACATCGCAAGTGATTTTGATGCATAAATATAAAACAAATGAATTGGTTTGCTGTTAATACACCTCGAAATATAAGAATTCTCTACCAAGTCACATACTATTCTTGCAGAACATCGAAAGTGATTTTGATGCATAAATATTAAACAAATGAATTGGTTTGCTGTTAATACAACTCGAAATATAAGAATGCTCTTCCAAGTCACATACTATTCTTGCAGTACATCGCAAGTGATTTTGATGCATAAATATAAAACAAATGAATTGGTTTGCTGTTAATACAACTCGAAATATAAGAATGCTCTACCAAGTCACATACTATTCTTGCAGTACATCGCAAGTGATTTTGATGCATAAATATTAAACAAATGAATTGGTTTGCTGTTAATACAACTCGAAATATAAGAATTCTCTACCAAGTCACATACTATTCTTGCAGTACATCGCAAGTGATTTTGATGCATAAATATTAAACAAATGAATTGGTTTGCTGTTAATACAACTCGAAATATAAGAATTCTCTACCAAGTCACATACTATTCTTGCAGTACATCGCAAATGAATTTGGTACATAACTATTAAACAAATGAATTGGTTTGCTGTTAATACAACTCGAAATATAAGAATGCTCTACCAAGTCACATACTATTCTTGCAGTACATCGCAAGTGATTTTGATGCATAAATATAAAACAAATGAATTGGTTTGCTGTTAATACAACTCGAAATATAAGAATTCTCTACCAAGTCACATACTATTCTTGCAGTACATCGCAAGTGATTTTGATGCATAAATATTAAACAAATGAATTGGTTTGCTGTTAATACAACTCGAAATATAAGAATTCTCTACCAAGTCACATACTATTCTTGCAGTACATCGCAAATGATTTTGATGCATAAATATTAAACAAATGAATTGGTTTGCTGTTAATACAACTCGAAATATAAGAATGCTCTTCCAAGTCACATACTATTCTTGCAGTACATCGCAAGTGATTTTGATGCATAAATATAAAACAAATGAATTGGTTTGCTGTTAATACACCTCGAAATATAAGAATTCTCTACCAAGTCACATACTATTCTTGCAGTACATCGCAAGTGATTTTGATGCATAAATATTAAACAAATGAATTGGTTTGCTGTTAATACAACTCGAAATATAAGAATGCTCTTCCAAGTCACATACTATTCTTGCAGTACATCGCAAGTGATTTTGATGCATAAATATAAAACAAATGAATTGGTTTGCTGTTAATACAACTCGAAATATAAGAATGCTCTACCAAGTCACATACTATTCTTGCAGTACATCGCAAGTGATTTTGATGCATAAATATTAAACAAATGAATTGGTTTGCTGTTAATACAACTCGAAATATAAGAATTCTCTACCAAGTCACATACTATTCTTGCAGTACATCGCAAGTGATTTTGATGCATAAATATTAAACAAATGAATTGGTTTGCTGTTAATAATAATTATTGTAATGTGCAATAATTGACAAGTACAGAATAATAAGTTCATAGCAACTAACTAAATAAACTTATTCACAAAACACTGAGAATAAAACACTGTATATACATAGTATAGAACACAACATAACTATGCTAAAACATGTAAGAACAGAAACACATAAGCTCTTTTGTCTGATTTGCGACATGATCTCAACTGTACAACATTGTCATGAAATGATGTAATAAAACCTAAGCTATTAGATTCCTAGTCTCATCTTGACAGGAATAGAATTGGAAAGTTCAGAACATAACTAAAACTTGGTAAATTGAATTTGGCCAAAATATTATGTTGATGAAATAAAAAACATCACATCCTCCTTAATGTAAACCAAGAATATGTATTAGGGCAGTATAAAATACTGAAATAGAACATATCCTATTCTATCCTGACCGAATATAAATCCTTTCTTTCGATGTTCAATTTCACTTCTTCTATCAAATGAGAATACATGAATAACTATATAAAGACTTATGATAATGAATATGAATGACTACTTTAAAAAGGCAATATTTGATTACAGCCTTTATATTTTTAGGAAATAAAAGAATTAGAAAATATTGAGTCTTAGCTGTTCATGGAAGGTGACAACCAGGCAATGAAATACATTATTATTCAGTAGAAGAATAAGGTTCTTGGACTCTCCTAAAAATATTTGTTGTCTCGCTGGTGCCCATATTAGCTCTCAAGGGGAAAGCCAATTTTCTTCCCAAATCAGGCCAACAAACCCACTATTCCCCAAACCAAAGGAGTAAGTTGAACCCACTGGTTATTTATGTACTCTCAGAATCAAGGCTTATTGACAAATTCCAAGCAGGTAGAGTACAGGAAAGGGGTCTTCTTTGTTTCAACAGTGGCATATATACCACAAAGATGGTCTAAACATAATCAAGGGTCCCTACAAAAGAACAATTCAAAGTAATAAACCACATACTAACAAAATAAAATATACCTTGGTAATAAAACGGGGTCTAACATGCAGATAACTGATGGACAGCTGTCAAACGGTAACATAATAATAATAATAATTATAATTAGATCAATTTATATAGCGCAGCCACTATTTAGATATATACGGTACTCTACTGCATGTACTGTGATGAAAACAAAACTCCTTACAGTACATGCTACTTTACAAGTTTTTACACAATAAAAAATTCAAACTATTCAAAAACTCGTGAAAACAAGTGCGACTAATCAGCAACAGACAAAGGCTATTCTTATGTTTTATAGTGGGAGGTTATTCCAAAGCTTTGGAGTGGCGCAACTAAAAGCACAATCTCCAAGAGTTACTTTTGTTTTTGTGTGAGGTAGCTTTAGAAGCAGCTTGTCCTGTGTACTTCGTAAGTTATGTGCATATGGATGTGATTTAAGAAATAGTAAGTCAGACAAATAATTTGGGGCTCGACTATTCAATGCTTCGTAAACAAGCAAAAGCATTTTGAATGCAAGTCTCCGCCTTATTGGCAGCCAATGTAACATATTTAAAACAAATGTAATATTGGAAGATTTTGAGGCATTGGACACAGGTCTTGCACATATTGAACACACTGCAACTTCTTTATTTGTGAATCTGGCAAGCCAAACAATAATCCATTACAATAATCAAGCCTACTGCTAATATATATTCATGGACGAGGCATTCTGTGCTTTTCCGGGCTAAGTAACTAAGATTTAAACGGAGATTGTAATAACCAATAAAAGGCAGATTCGCATGTGTTTAAATGAGAACGAATCCATTCAAACAGATTTTTCACAGGGCTAGATAGTTTTTCTGAGTCTCCAGCAACCATATGATCAGTCTTTAGCTTTGTAAGTTGACTGAATGTTCTTAACAATGAGAAACTGTGTTTTTGCATCGTCAAGCATTAGCTTATGTTGGAACATCAAAGAACGGATACATGACTCTAAAATCGAGATATCATATTGATGTTCTTTATCTGGACTGAAAGAAATGTATAAATGTGTGTCGTCAGCATAACAATGACAAGATACATTAGGGAAACGACTTTGAATAATCTTGATTATATTTCTTGTATAGAGTGTCAAAAGAAGGAATCCGAGACGTGATCCTTGAGGAACCCCATATGGAACATCAAAGTTTTCAGACATTACATTATCTAGTATTATTTTTTGTTGTCTTTTATAAAGATATGAATCAATCCATGAAAGAACAATGTCACTCAAACCACAAGAAGAATATAATATATTCAATAATATTCCATGATCGATAGTGTCGAATGCGGCACTTAGATCCAACAATACTAATAGTGTTACTTTGTTATTGTCCATGGCCGATTGAAGATCTTTTTTTATTATGTCCAAGGCTGTTTCAGTGCTTTGATTATGAAAGTATGCAGACTGCATACATGGGAACAATGCATTACGACAGATGTGTTCTTCAATTTGCTGAGTAGCAGCTCCTTCAACTAATCTTGATATAAACGGTAAATTACTATAAACTGGTTTAAAGTTGTTAAACTTAAAATCCATATCAAACTTTTTAAGAAGTGGCTTAACTAATGCCACTTTCCAATCAGATGGAAAATGGCCAGTTGAGAGAGACAAGTTAATGATTTTCGTAAAGACTGGGAGCAGTGATTCAGTACATTGCAATACAAGCTCTGTTGGCATTGGATCCAGAGAACATGATTTCTTGCTAAGGTTTGTGACCAATTTCTCAACATCTTCTACAGATAATGTTTTGAAGAGTGAAATCTGAAAATCTGTTCTATCCAAAATGATATCATCAGGAGTACCAGTTCCAGCATCTACAGCTGACTTATCAAAGGAAAATTGTCCTAGATCATTAACAAATGCTCTCTTATCAACAAAAGGAGGCAACACTGGGTGAAGCGTGGTCATATTCAGATAAGAGCCGTTTTCCTGTGGATGGGGAGTCACATTGGGTATCAAAGGAGCATGTTTGTTCAAAATTGAACGAAGAATATCAAAGTATAGAGCAAACCGTTTCAGGAAGATTATCAGGAGTTTGTAAACATAGTGAACTGTTAGCTACATCATTCTTCAATGAATCCATATCTATACAATCAATTTTACGGATAGACGTTTCCATAGAAGGTACAGGTGCTTTGAATGATTTAAGCAAATACATAACAGAGTAATGATCAGATACCAAAGGACCACACCAAGGTCGGCCCACAATTATGTTGTCTGAATTACGAGTTATAACCAAAATCAAGAGTATGGCCAGGGAAAAACTTCCCCTTCTTATAGCAGCCTTTACAGTGTACGAAAATCAACATGCTGAGTACAAGAAAGTGAATCAAGTAGAGTCATAAAAGACCTTGACTTTTTGTAATTATCAACGTGAATATTGAAGTCACACGGTAATTATTACAGGTATATTACATAACAAATGTTCCTTTAAAAACTCCTTAAAATCAGAAATGAAATCAGATATAGGATGAGATTTAGAAGTTGGTGGTCTGTATATATTGATTAATTTAAGTTGAAAAGATCTGAAAGATATGCGGTAACAAGCAAACTCAAATGACCTCTTTTCACCTGGAACCACCTGACGAGCATTGATTGTGTCCTTGAAGAGAAGACCTGTCCCGCCACCATGACCAGCGCGAGGGTGATGAACAAATCCATGACCACTGACGCCGATGGGAGATTCTGGGCCATTGGGCTCCAACAAGTCTCAGTCATAGCAATAATCTCAACACTTACTCTCATTGATGAGATTACACACAGATTGCAAATCTACCGCCATGAAGTATTGAGCAAACATTCACAGTGCACAGTGGTAGATAAGATTGAGCAGGGGCCAAAGAATCGATCCTGAAAAAGTCATATGGATAAATTTAAGAAAAATAGAGATATATTATTTAAAATACAGCATTCAGATACATAATAAGCAATATTTTAATTAACTTTCATACGATGGAACAAACTACATGTACTTATACTTCAGGGTTTACACTTGTATACGTTTATACCATACAAACTGTATCAGGATTACCATCCCCTTGACAACTAATTTATACTGCTAGCCTCCCCCCGGACAACGACCCCCCACAGGAAAACAATGCCCTGGGAGGAATACTACCCAGACAACCTCTCAATGAGTAATGACAATTATTTTACAGACCAGTGGCGGATACAGGGGGGGGGGGGGGGCCGGGGGAGGGGCTCCCCCCCCCCCCCCTGTGAAGAAAAAAAAATGTGTAAAAACATGTTCATTTTACTCTTTTTTTTTAGAGATGCCCCCCCCCCCCCCTGGCTCTCAAGGGGGGGGGGGGGGGGTTGGTGGTGGTGCAATTTTTAAATTTTCGAGGGCAAAACAAAATGAGTGCTCCCTATTCCCCTACCCCCCCCCCCCTACCCCCCTACTGAGCGAAATATTGGCCAGCACGATTTTCAAATTTCAGCACACTTAATTTCAAACTGATTTCAAATTTGGGCCCCTCCCCCCCCCCTAATAAATCCTGGATCCGCGTCTGTTACAGACAACTACCTCAGGGCAACTATACTCTCTTAGTAAAAACTATCCCAAATTCAACGAACAATCAGTAATAATATGTCACATTATAAATGCCAGTAACAATACGTAATCGTTCCTTTCAATTAAGTCAGACGTATTACATGTGGTCAAGATCTTATATTATTCAGGCAATGCTTATTAGCTGCATCATCAAGCCCTTCCTGTAAACAATTTCATAAAAGTTTAAAGATTGTATAATGCAGAAAACTGGAAAGCTGTCAAATGATAACATTGGGATAATTATTACAAAGTTAGTATGAACAGGGAAAAGGTTGAACTTGCCCTTTAAGGTTGGGGGGATTTAAAGAGTCAAATGAAGTACTATAAAACTATATTATTCTTTGTGTACTGTTTGACTACCGTTATATAGAGTCAACAAATATTGTCCTAACATATAAAAATATGAATAAGTCAGTAAACTAGAGTACAGTCAAACCTGTCTATAGCGACCGCCCAAGGGAAACACAAATAGTGGCCGTTGAAGACAGTTTGGCGTTGGCAGTCATTTTAATTTTGAATAATTGATTGACAGCGCGCCGCCCACACTGCAAGGCCTGTCGCAGACCTGCCAGTGAGCAAACACTGACTCTCTGTGGCTTATAAGGGCTCAGTCGAGCGAAAACGAGGCAGAGAGCTGATTGATAAATCTAACAACGCAAATCTATTTTTGGTGTTTAAAAATCAAACAAGTCAATTGCAAAGCGTAGCATTCCTCCTAGAATGGCCTACGTCAGAACGTCAGATTTGTATTTTTTGCATATTAATGAGCTTTCACCTTTAAACTTTGACCTACATACTACGAAATCGAACTTAGCCTGTATTTTGATACCATGTACCTTTATATCAAATTAAATTAAAATCCGTCAAACATTACTGAAGTTATTGATCAGCTAGAAAACCAAACTTGTTACGGAAGGACGAAAGGACTCAAGGAAGGACGGACGGGCAGCGTTAGTATATCCCCTCCGATCGACTTCGTCGGCGAGGGGATAATAAACAAACAGTGGTACGGTTTTTAGTAAAAATAAAAATACGAAATGCGCTGAATTTGGTGTGTTTGTCGCTATATAATTTGTGACAAATTTTCGCTGTATAATTTGTGACAAATTTTCGCTATATAATTTGTGACAAATTTAGATAGCTTTCCTGATAGTATCGCATGCAAAATTTCTTTTATATTGATAAGTTCTGATTCTTGTCCTTACCTTTGACTTATTTCTTGTCTGTTAGGCCAAAAAAAAAAAAAAAACATGTTTAGCTTCCTGTTTTTTGAAAAATAGGAAGGAGGAGGCCCTTTTTTTTTCCTTTTAAAATGGCCGCTCAAAATGGCCACTCGGTACATTTTTCCGGACAGTCAGGCTATTTTTCAAGATGGCCGCCGGTATTTAAAAAAAAAAAAATTAAAAGTCAGAAATAGATCATTTTAGCAGTATGTTTTCCATGTTTTAATTCATTGAAGAAAAAGAAAAAAAAAAAAAAAAAAAAAAATTATTAAAAAAAAAAAGAGGCGGGCGGGGACGCTAAACATGTATATTTTTTTACTTGGCCTTATAGATGAATTACTTGAATTCTGAGCACATTTCAGTAACACAAAAGTCCAGCCCATTTATAGTCCCCCTCCCCCCCCCCCCCCCCCACACGTATTTGTATGTACCTTGTACCCTCTCCTACACTGCTTAGTCTGCTGTCAAAGACCCTATTAGATATTTTAATCAACAAACTAGAGAAACGCCAAGGTGGTTTCATAAGTTGACTCTTTTTTTCAGTATATAATCGTTTGTTTCTTGACAATGTCGCTGTATTGTTATATTTTAAATAGGCACAGCCCATAATGAAATGTGCAAGAAACCATATCCTGTCGGTATAATGAAACGTTTTAATATTAAACAGCTTGGGGTTGCATAGTTTTTTGTGTTGACCGTTGGATCTAGCTTTACAGGCTGCCGCTGTGTCGCCGATTGCCTAGCTGT
>JAVYIG010018011.1:0-23178 GCA_035222895.1 Strongylocentrotus droebachiensis
CGGGGAAAAGCCGCACCAGTGCACCGTTTGCGGAAAAGAATTCACCCAAAGAAGCCACTTGACTGATCACATGAAAATTCACACGGGAGAAAAGAAGCATCAGTGTACCATGTGCGGGACGTACTACGCCCGCAAAACCCATCTCAAAACGCATATGAGAATCCACACAGGTGAGAAGCCATTTGAGTGTTCTCTCTGCGATAAGGCGTATTCTCGTAGAAATGATCTCAAGAACCACATGCGATCCCACACCGGTGAGAAGGCACCTCATCAATGCTGCGTGTGTGAGAAGGCATTCTCCCACAAGAGTCACCTTGCACACCACATGAAATCTCACACTGGATCCGAACCGTTTCACTGCTCTGTATGTAGCAAGGCGTTTCTTTACAAATCTGATCTGACCAGACACGAGAGAGTCCACAGTGGGGATAAACCTCACAGCTGTAAAATCTGCGGCAAGGTGTTTGGCCAGCGATGCCATCTCACGGACCATTTGAGAATCCACACGGGGGAAAAGCCGCATAAATGCTCTTTGTGTGATAAGGTGTACTCTCGTAGGAATCAGCTTACAGCTCATATGAAAGTCCATGTCGGGGATATGATCCCTCTTCACTGCACTTTGTGTGCGAAAGAAATCCCTAATGAAACTCTTAATACAGACCAAGTGCCTGATTATTGTTTTGACTGTTGCAAGAAACTGCTTTCACAGGCGGATCCTCCTCCACCGATGAAATCCCCTGCAGGAGACCTCCCTTTTAACTGTCACGAGTGTGATAAGAGCTTTCTAACGCAGTCCGATCTTGTGGACCATATGAAATCACATACGAAAGAAAAGCTGTTTCATTGTGCAGAGTGTGATCAGAAATTTGATAAGCAGTCTGATCTTAAGGATCATATGAAATCACATAAAAGTAAAAAGTCCTTCCAGTGTGCGAAGTGCGATGAGAATTTTCCTATGCTGTCTGATCTTATGAACCACAGAAATCGCACCGAAAAGAAAAGCCCTTCCATTGTCCGAAGAGCAAAAAGAACTTTGAAACAGAGTCTGATGTTATCAACCATAAGAAGTCGCACCTCAAAGATAAGACCTTCCAGTGCCCGGAGTGCGATAAGACCTTTCCTAAGCAGCCTGACCTTATGGATCATATGAAAATGCACAAAGGTGAAAAGCCCTTTCATTGTCTTGAGTGCAATGAGAAATTCCTTCTGCAGCGTGATCTTTTAGACCATGTCAAATGTCACCCGGGAGAAACGGCGTATTATTGTTTGGAATGTGATAAGGGCTTCGGTACAGAGTGGGATCTTATTAGTCATGTCAGCATACATACCGGAGAAAAGTAACACATTAATCTACACTTGCCATCTCCACCCAGGTGTTAAATGGGTACCGGTAGGAAGGAATTCCTTAAAATGCTGTGAGCGTCAAAATTGGCAGCCTAGCATAGCCGGGTAATGTTGGAGCACCCTGAGGACCTTGCAAGGTCGATACGTGCGCTATATAAGAATCCAATATTATTATTATTAGTCACAAAACAACAATGGTCATCACTTGTGTAATTTTCGGCTGGAAAAAAAAAAGATTCCCTACAATGTACCCGAGATACTTTAAAAGGGGTAGTGGTCAACTTTTGAATGTACATGTATTCATCTCATGCAGTTGGTTAATGCTTTTTAACCTGTTCGCAACTTTGCATGCATGAAGGGAAGGTTCTGAAATAATATTTTTTAAATTTTGCGTGGAGGTGCTACGTATGTATGATGTATTAACAACTCAAGTTGCATGGTAAATGCTACGGTCACTAGGGTTCATACGAACAATAATTTTGTACGAATCTCCCTGTTTTTCCATTTTTTTTCCCCAAATTTCCATTGTCTGGAAATCGTTCGTACAGCATTTGTAGCAGTTCGTAATGGCATTTGTGACCGAGGCTTAAAGATAAAGTTGAGTTCTGGTCATGGGATTGCATTGTGAAAGAAACGGTGTGGAATCTATCAGAAAAGGTTGATCACCTAGTATATAAGTATTCGTGTGTAATGCAAGGTTCTGGAATCATCAAAATGATAAGAAATTTGGCCAAATCTTGGCAAAGTTACAAGCACTGTACACAGAATGGTGTATATGGGACTACACGAGCACATGGCGAAAAAAACCTACCCCCCCCCCCCCCCGATTTTTACGATGTTTCATGTCATATTTAGAATATGAAGGCATTTGAAGAGCCATGCTTTTCAGGAAACATGTTTAATCTGATGTTCTTCCACCCTTGCATAATAACAATGATACCGCTCACAAATTATTGTTTACCTCTTCCCAGAACTCAACCTTCTCTTTAAAGCATAATGTGCTGCAAGAAGCAGCAAACCAAATATTGATAATAAAAACAAGTGTGTACTAACTGTTTTATAGGGCCCAATGTTAATAATAACCAAGTACAAAAACACTGTTCTTGATCCTCCGCTCTAATGTTTGGGTAACTGGTCTGTCATGGTACACTTGTACATTGTGTGTTGGATGTGAAATATGCTAAGGGATTTGTCATTGGGACAATTCACACTCTTTGGTTGAAGGATGATTTCCTCTACATTGTTAATCATTTCCAGGAGAGAAATGAGAACTGTGTAGAAAGATTAAAGGTAATACAAAGTTTTGGGAAATTTTGAAAATTGGGTGGATAGTGATTCTTTACAATTTTGATAAAAAATTGGATGCCCCTGTGGAATGTATTATAAGCACCAGAAAATTTAGCCCCTAAAACACTTCTGCTTTCAAGAAAAATTGAATATGAAAATTTACCGCTGCTCCTGGTAAATTTTGATGAATTTCAAATAGCGCCTACGGCCGTTCATTGGTACATAGCTGCAACCATGAAAATCTCAGAATAATTATGTAGTTGTGATATATAATTTCCAAACGGGAATAGCAAATCGGTCGACTTCAGTCAAAAAACATTGTTTTATGGCTTAATTAATATCTCGACCTTGAGAGGGAGCTATACAACTTAAAGAGTTTATTATTTACAATTTATAACTTTAGACTCGATGTCAACCGCGACAACGATCATTGAATATTGTAGGATCGTATATGCTTCCAATATGTTCATTTGAACCAAATTCATGACCCCATACCAAAACTTTGTATTACCTTTAAGGAGGGTCGTGCTTGTTTTCTGCCCATGAGCAGACACAGGTTATACATACATATTGGATAAGGGGTCCCAAGATTTACTCAATCATTCATTTAAAGGGGAAGTCCACCCTGGTATGAAGTTGGTTTCAATACAAGCAGAAAAATGAGAGGAACAGGTCAATGAAAGTTTGAGCAAATTCTGATTAGAAATAAGAAAGTTATGAAATGTATGAAGTTGTGATCAATCAGACTCAAGTAGACAACTCAGTGGCATATCTTGCAAGCTTCCCCTCCATTCGCTCAAGAAAGTTTTCAATCCTACATCAAGCGCCCTACATGCATCCTAAATGTAATTATAACAGATATGTTTTTATACTACCCCTATATGAAACGAATCTATTCCGGTCATCAATAACTAAAATAATGAAAGTTTGTGAAATTTTCTGTACAGAGCACATTGGAAAGGAGCTGTTGTCAATCATTTTGTGTTTCACTGATGACAACTAAACAAAATCTTAACTTTCCTAATTTTAATCGGATATTCCTCAAACTTTCACTTATTTGTTTCTCTAATTTTTCTGCTTTTATTGAAATCAACCTAATATCAGGGTGGACTTCCCCTTTAAGAATACACGGGGGCTCGGGGCGAATTAGCCCCCGAAATGCCCAAAAGAGCACCCAAAAATCAGAAAAGAGCCCCTGTAAATTTGCATAGAGTTCAATGCAAAACAAATTTTAGAGTGTTAATTTCATGCAGGCAAGCTTGAAAAGTAGCCTCCGAAAAATAAATATTTATTTTTTCCCTGCGCCAATGGTACATTCCAAGAGGTACATTTAGTTGGAAGTATGCTTTTATTAAAATCAACCTAATATCAGGGTGGACTTCCCCTTTAAGCGTCAATGGTACATTCCAAGAGGTACATTTAGGTACATATTTCTCTCCTCAAAAGGGTAACAAAAGCAGCTCCTTGAGTCCCTCACGTTTGGATTAATTATTCTTAAATGCATGAAATGGGACCGCTTTTTGTTAAGACAGATTTGTGGATATGTTGGGTCATTCGTGCAATGAATTACATGTAACTATGAAATGGGATTTGGAAAAAATCATGAGTTTGAAAAAAGAATTTAGAAATAAATACTTTTTGTAAAATTTGAATTTATTTGTTATTTTATTTAAAAAACAATCAAAGACTAAAACTTGTTCGGGTAGCTGAAGTCATGAGGATGTTTTACATTAACTGTAAAGTAATCAATCATTGAAATTAAATACCAGTAATTTTGGTATAAATAGATTAACTTGAGGTTCAAAATTGTACTGATTGTTTTTATTGAGATAATAAAATCGGCTATAAGTTCCAAAATGTTTTGTATCTTTAGTCCTACAGTAGTGGATAAGGAGAAACATGATAGCCTCATGTATCTTAAAATGGCCAATTTGCTAATTGAATGAAATGATGAATAAATGCTTTCAGGTTTGTACTGTTCGGAAGTTGAGGTCACAAGGATATTTTGAGAAATATAAAGATTATCATAAGGAAAGGTAGAAAGAGAAGTGGTGGAAGGATAAAAATAAATGTTAACGTATGAAAAAAAAGAGAGAGGGAGAGAGAGAAACGATGATAGGACAAAGTCAAAGAATAAATAAGGAAAGATAGTAAGAGAATTTGATAGAAGGATGAAACAAAGAAAAACATTTAGAAGCAGTATGATTAAAGGCAGTGAACTTGATTGAACACCCACAATCCCACATTAACGAGGTAACAAGGAGGTGCCATAATTCATGTATCTCTCTGAAAGCAAGGCACCCCAAAACATCTTTTCATAAGTTAAACAAAAATAGAATTTTACTACGCTCGTTCGCTTCAGGCCCCAAACTAGTCTGCAAGCAGAGACCATAATTTGACACTTTATCAAAAAATCATTGTGCCTTGAGAGAAGCCTAGCCCAGCTACACTGTGTCAGGAGCCTATGGTAGTCTTATAGTGCAGACTCTCTTTTACGACTGACCAGGGTTTGTGCCTGCAAACTAGCCCCAAACTATGGAACTCTCTTCCAAAAACAAAAACTGTTCATCATTTAATACTTTTAAACGCATGCCCTCTTTAATACCAACGATTGAAGTATTGTAATGGGGTTATTCATACTCCTTACTCAAATCAAATTTCACCTGTCGTTTTTTTTTGTGTGGCCCTTTATAAATTATACACTAGTCCTTTTACCATTTTCTAAGTACTTTCTAGAAAAGCACCATGACATTTTTTTAAATTTTGTTTTCCCTCCCTTATTCTTCTTGCTAGGAATATTAAAGGCCCACTGTACTACTTGTAGCTACTTGCTCCCTCTATAAAGAAAACGATGCATAATCGGTGCCTGTTGGTCCCCCATGATCCTCTTTTGTTTATGTTAATTGAGAGCTGAGTTGATGAGATAGCCACCTGTCAGTGACCTCGCTGCGTGGTCTAGTCCCTCCTGTCCATACTAGTACAGACGGCCTTTAAGATTTTCAATCTTCAACGCCGGTTCTCACCTCACCATCTGTTGTATATTTTGTATTGTTCCATACTCTGTATTTATATCATTTTTACATTTTAAATGCCTTTTTTTATTGTATCGTTTTGTTTTGTTTGATTTCACTGTATACTTGAATAATGTACACGTTCATTCTTTTTTTATCGAGTGAATAAACTTTGAACGTTTAAGCATTACGACTCAGGAGTGAAGATATTACCGTAGGGTGATGAATACTCCATGCAGGGATGATATGATTTGTATCATATTTCATGGTAATTGTTCCTGTCAAATACGTTGTGTAGTTGTTGTATGGCATGTAAAAGCCAAATGCAAAAAAAAAACTCATGATAAATAATGAAAATCATTCATTTCTATAAAGTAATTGCTCGTAGTATCGCCATTGAGATTTCAGTGATCTATGTTATATTATCTTGTGAAATGCCTGAGCAGTAATTACAAGCATGGTAATTTAAAAGCCAGATAAAGAAACTCTTGAAAAATAAAAAATCATGTATACCTATAAGTATTATGTATTTTATTTCTGTATAGTATTCCACCATGTTATCCAGAAATATTGTACAATGCTTGTAACAACTCATAATTGTATGTAATATACTATCCATGTAAGCTACATGTATATGTCATGTAGACAGACATGTAGATCTATATGCTACAAGCATCATACATGAAACTCGATACATTATAATTAAGTGAGATACATAATATGTATAATTATACTATTATATAAATCATAATTACTACATGTACACCAAACGGCTGGTAAAGATATACCTATCTGAAGTGTTTATCACTTGATTTGAATAAATGCATTATACTGAAAAAGTGAAAGGAGAAGTTAAAGGTCATAATTTCTGGAGTAAAGCTTCTGCATCTATATCATTGTTTCTCGTTCACTCCTTTATGTCTTCTCTCCCCCCCCCCTCTCTTTCTCTCTCTCTCTCTCTCTCTCTCTCTCTCTCTCTCTCTCTCTCTCTCTCTCTCTCCCTCAGTATAATTTTGTAAGACATTTTGTCTTTTATCATTTTACCTTGTAAACTCCATGTAATTCTGCCCTTGTGCTGTTAATATGTGGAATTCTTTGAATGAATACCAATACCATTCAATTCAATTATAAATATTGACCATATGAAAAAGAAAGAAATATGTTTGGGTTTTTGCAGTACCACAGGTTTTCAGCTATCTATCAAAAAATAGGTTGTTTGGACCTAGATTCTTTTACAAAGAAAGTGATAATGATTAGGGCCTGCACATGATATTTAGGTTTCCATGACAGCCATGCATCAAGTCTTTCGTCTTCTTTGAGCATGACTGATTGTCAACGAAACGGAATAAAGTCTTTTGTCAACTCCGTTTGTTGCTACGGCAGGCAGCCAGTGAAAACGAATTCGTTTAATCAAATTATGGAAATGCAAGCATTACTTTAAACCAACAGAACTTTGTTATTCCTGGCTCATTTTCCCTGATTGAGGCGCAAAGGGCAGAAAATGAACTTTCTAGAAATGCGATTTTCCCTTTGAAATTCAGATACCGCCCTAAAAATGACTTTTTGGTATCCTCTCTTCAAAATACAAATACTGTATAGAGACTAAACACAGCTAAAAGGGTCCTTACAAAGAAAATGCGATTTATTGTTCACAACAAATGCCAGGAAGTGTATACAGATGATTTATAATAGACTAAATACGAATTATTATACCATCATATAAAAACCACAGACACCACAAAAGCGGCCAATCTCTTCTCTCAACAGGTGGAGAATAAGCCCCGCCTACATCCCATCTTTTATTCTATTAAATGCAATACTGCGTTCTCTTCATTGGCTTCCCATTCACCATCGTATAACATTTAAAGTTCTTCTTCTGACATACAAAATTCTCAAAGGCCAAGCCCCTAAATATCTTTCATATTTGATTTCCTTACGTTGTTACACCCGTATTAAGCACTAATAAATGTTGTGCATTATATTATTATTATTATATGCCAAATACAACGAGAAAGGTAAAGGAATTTGGAGGAAAATAATTATACAGCTCAGATCAACGTATATTATACAAGCTAAACAAAGCAACGTCATTGCTATATTACAAGATTATGCAATATACGACTTTTAAAAAGTGAAGCTCCTTAAAGGCACACAAATTATAAATACATGTAAATGAATGAGTAATATGAACGTAAGTCTTTAAAATTTGTTGGTCTACACATGCCATATCAAACGGATTTTGTACATTAACATCCGGTACACGTAACTACAAATCTAATATTCTCCTTTCTGCAATTGCCTTCGTTGTCACGCATGTCATAAGGCATCATAATTTTACCGGAAAAGTCTTCTACATTATGAAGTAAGGAATACCTGAATACCAAAGAAAGAAAAAAAGTACATTAAATTCGTTTTTCATTTCGAGCCGCATAGTAAAGAAAAATGATGGCATCTTATATCCAGTCTACAGAAAAGTAGACATAAAGAAACACAGACAACCCTACGAGTACGGCCATGTTGACATAAATGAAGATTTTAGCGCGTGGGTCCTGTTCGATTGACGCGATACTCCGGATTCGCTTTTCCTCTTCGCGCTCTTTTCGCTGACTCTCCTCGCTCTGCGCTCCGTAACCACAGAACCATCCGATAATGCGGGAGCAGCCATTTACCCGACGCTGCCCTTCAACGCTGACTTGGAGATCTGTTCCGAAATTATGATAAAAAGAGAACTATTATAACAACATATCAGAAAAAGAGGGGTATTCCGTTATCCTAAATAGTCATCAAACAATAACAACAACATGCTGACTAGTAATAAAGCTAAATCCATAAATCGGTAAAAACGACTTGTGTTACTCTCTATATGTTAAAGGGCACGTTCCCACCAGTGTAGTTATCGGAACATGCCATCTACGTAAGAGCCGTATTCTGTTGGTGTCAATAGGCAGCTATAGCACCGCCCGCCAGCGCGTATGTATTTTGAGCGCCCTCTGGAATACGGGGAACATGCCCCTTTAAAGATCAAACTTATTGAAGATGAAAAAAGATACAAAATTGAATGAAAAAAAAGTCATACCCGTAATGAAACATTCGTTACTCTACTGAATTGAGTATCATTTTCCTCCGAACCATTTATTTCATCTGCTTGGCTCGATAAAAAGTAAAGTGCTTGGACAGAAAATTGTTTCATTTTGCCGACTTTTAATCAAATTCAAGTTTTCTAAGAAATCTAATGCTTTTATACATTCATGTACCATTTTATATACTCTGATTGTAAAAGAAGCTGCAATTCTGCCATTTGGTCGCAAATGATATCTTATCAATACACCTTTTTAACTAAATACATAATTAAATGAAAGTAAATACCAACATTATGCGAGTATGAAAGCGCATAGAGTCATTATTTTTATTGGGTATATGCGATATAATAAAAGCCGTTAAAAGTTCAAAACTGAGCTGTGAAATTAAAAAGAAAGCATTATTTCTATGAGCAGACTGACCATTCTTAATCTCGGGTTTCTTGTCTTCTAATTCTATCATCTTATCTGCTTCCACGATGTCGTCATCCTCCTCAAACTCCTCGTCGTGTCGTTTCTCTTTGTTGAACCGTGTCCAGAATGTCGTACGAATTAACTGATGAGCCAAAGAAATAACCTTATTTTAGTATTTTTGGGTAATATTTATTTCTCATCACATTGATTTTTCATTTACAGTCAAGGACAAAATATTAGACAAAGCAAGGGTACTGATAATGGTAGATTTGTGGTATTAAGCAAACAGAATACAAACGTAGAACTGTTGTAATATCTTATTAGTTCGAGGAAGCAAACATTATGTAGTTTGTATGTGTAATATAACAGCCTCCTCCAGATATTATAGGAACTTTATTTTTCCAGGGCTGTATTTCACTTGTTGATTCATTGATTTTCCACTTGTATGGTGGAACATCTTGATCAGCGATATTATCGATTCAAAGAAGATGCGTGGTTAGGCCCATACTTAACAAAACGATTGAAGAACAAATTTCTATCAAATAGTTTATTTAAATACAAATTCAAAATAATAGCATATAAAAAGTTAGCCTAATATACTAAAATGCCAGGTGAAGTTTTGAGGTTAATTTATACTTTTTAACTATACACAAACTATTTTTCGTGGTCTGGAGATTTGTAGTTTGAAATACTTTTCATGATCGCCCCAATCGACAAAAAAATCTATATCGGAGTGGAGGTGAGTTCCCTACCATTTCTCTCGGGGGAGGTTCGGTGAGGAGACTGATGACGATGTCGACCACGAGTACGATAGAGAAGAGGATCAAGTTGAAATAGAAGTAGTGGATTCGGATGACCTTTGGCCGAGTGTCCTCCTCCCAGCAGAGAGGTTCCGGCCAGACGAAGTCGAACACCAGTCTGGTCAACCCGGTGATGGCCCCGGCGATCAGGCCCCAAAATGCTCCCTGGATAAGTTAAAGTTTAGATTACCATATTTAAGAGCATACTTAGATAACATTGTAGTTTCGTACATGAAAATGTGTGTTTTTGGATGAAGACTGACTTTAGGTACTAATGATAATAATAACGTTTTATTTACCCAGGGTAGCCACTTCAGTTATGAAACTGCTCTTCCAGTGGGCCCTGCATAACATAAATGCTGAGCGCCTAGCTAGAAGGCAAAATGTCCCATTGTCTGTGGTATGACTCGGCCGGGGTTCGAACCCCCCGGCCTCCCGTTCATGAGGCGGGCGCTCTAACGACTGAGCCACCATGACCGGTATGCCCAGGTAGATATCAGTCCTATGGGTTTAAGTGAACTTATGGTCTACTTGTTTCTAAACAATGTGCTCGTTTTACACTTAGTCTAGAGTAGACGTTGTCTTGTTACATCATGGTTATGCAATATTTTCGATCGTTTAAATCCTGTATACAATCGTAATTTTAAAATGGTATGAACCCTGACTTCCAATCAGATATGATCTCTAAGCGTCTGGGCAAACTGAATGCTCAAACTTTCTCGTAATTAATATTATTGACCCATTTCTTTATAAGGCATACCGCCATCACCGGCCGTTTTTGTCGACGAACAAGCGATAGAAATAAGAAGTGAAAGAATTGTTTTTCAAGGTAGGCCTAAAATTGGTCACTTTATTTGCAAGACATTACGACTTAAATTTCACATGTATTACATAATAATTTGATATTAGCACTCTGGCACTGTACTCAGTACTTCGAGGGAGTGGATTTAGTTTTAATAGTAACTAATGACATGCTGAAATCCTAATCAAAATAATATAATTATTTTTTGTTGTTGATTTTTTTATTTATTTTTTATTTTCTTGGATTTGTTTGATAATAAATATTTAGTAATAGAGATTTTTTTGCTAGCAAAAACTTGTATTTAAACAAAAACAGCCTTTCGACGCATTAATAGATATTCTTACAAACAAAACCATGTGATTTTTAAAGACCTTCAACACTACTGGGTCAGAAGGGATTAGACCACACAACAAGGTCACTGGCAGGTGGCTATCTCATTAACTCAGCTCTCAACTAACATAAGAACAAGAGGATCATGGGGGACCAACAGGCACCGATTGGGGAAGTTTTCTATATAGAGGGAGCAAATAGATACAAGTAGGACAGTGGGGCTTTAATATAATCACTGGGTCATACCTTTTCATTGGCCCGAGGCCATAGCAGGGCTAGGAGATAGACGGCGCATACAGCTGGAGTAATACGGCCCTTGATCTGGACGAAGTAGCGTAGCAGACCGTCACCACCTTGGAGGAACTCAATAGCTGGAATCCACAAGATACTTAGCACAGTGATGGCCACTACACACACCCTGAGAGATAATTATGATGTAATAATGATACTACTACTACTACTACTACTACTACTACTACTACTACTACCACTACTACTACTACTTCTACTACTACTACTTCTACTACTACTACTACCACAACCACCACTACTACTACTACTACTACTACTACTACTACTACTACTACTACTACTACTACCACTACCACCACTACTACTACTACTACTACTACTACTACTACTACTACTACTACTACTACTACTACTACTACTACCACCACCACCACCACCACCACCACCACCACCACCACCGCCACCACCACCACCACTACTACTACTACTACTTCTACAACTACTACTACATGTACTTCTACTTTGATCCTCTATGGTTATGGATCCCAAGACTCCGATGGGGCCTAAAGTAGCTAGCCATCATCACCTTGTAGGTACACATTTAGTGGAAGTCCACAAGATACTGATGATGACAGTACTAATTGCCACCACACAGACCCTGAGAAGCTCATGGGGCATAATGTGAGGGCGTCCTGTACTACAAGATTCAAAGCTATATTAAAATGAGTGAACTTTTGTATAACCCATTGACCTTGAGTAGCCTTGATCGTCCCAAACTTGGATACTAATAAACTATAATAATTGTCTGCCCACAGCGATCATATCTTTATTAATGATGGAACTTTCTTTGACTCAGTTTGAGGAAGAAACAATCTTGTAATCCTAAGCAGTGAAGGTGTCCTGTAGGCTTGTGGAATATGTTTGAAGAAACCTATGAGCGGCCCGATCAATTATCATTGGCATTACAAACATACGTGTAGCTGATATATGCTTCAAAGACACAACATTCCATACCTGCCCACAATCATCATCTCTCGAACTGAGGGGGTTTTCTTGGAGAACTTGATTCTGAAGAAGGACCAGATATCGACGGTAAATAGAGTACTGATGCTGTTGAAGAATGACGTCAAGCTACTGACCACAGCAGACAACATCACGGCTAGCATGACTCCACGAAAACCTTTAAGAGTCAAAGACATAATCAATCAAAGCTCAAACTAATACAAAATTCACAATAGTTAGATCTTTTATAATGATATATCAAGTTATTTTCATCCAAAAATTCGAGTTATCGTTTTATTTAAATTGTGTACATGTACAGTTATGAATGTGTTGTTTTCAACGCTTTATACATAATTATATCGGGTTGTGATTTGATTTGTAATGATTATAATAAGTTATTAATTTTTGTAATCATTTTTCATGTTCAATTTCTGTTCTGTAAACATTGTGAAGTTAAGTCTTCCACTACCCCATTGTGTATTTAATAAACCAAATTGAATTGACTTGAATTGCATTGAATGGTTGCATTTCTAACGGACGTCGGGCAAATATTGTGCAAAATGTATTGTTATAATGGTTCCTTTCGGCTTAAATTTTGGCGGGTTCGTTGATTCTTCGAGGGTAAAGTACGAAAAGAGAGAGACATACACATCCGACATTGCATTCATGCAATCAACATGTAAATTTTAATTGTAATTGTTGGATGTTTGTATCTTTGTTTTCCGCATTTTTTTCATTAATAGAGTACGTTCATTTCGGAACCTTTTACTGATGTACGTTAATATTTATATCTCTTTAATATTCTGATTGTTATTTGCTTAAAGCCCCACTGTACTACTTATAGCTACTTGCTCCCTCTATATAGAAAACTTCCCCAATCGGTGCCTGTTGGTCCCCCATGATCCTCTTTTTCTTATGTTAGTTGAGAGCTGAGTTAATGAGATAGCCACCTGTCAGTGACCTCGCTATGTGGTCTAATCCCTTCTGGTCTGGCCAGTAGTATTGACGGTCTTTAAGAATAAAGAAATGTGAACGGTGTTTACCTGAAGGTAAGAGGTTCAAAATCAGGTAGGGAAAGGCGAAATTGGAGCACCCTTTCTCATTACCACATGCTGCCAGACACGACTCGGGTGAAGCACATGCTACTACGTCTGTATTGCGAAAAAGAAAAAAGGTTTATGGAAAGTTGGTTCTCGATGGCTACGATATTAAAGATACCGACAAGTTTTCGTCATCAAAACAATCAAATATTTGTGCAGCTAAATGATATATTTAACATACAGCGAAATGAAAAGAGTAATTAATTTTGTCAGATAATAATAATATCATAGATGCATAATTAGTTTTTAGGATTGCTTCCATGTACATTGGATACTTCCTGACCTTATAAAAATGAGTATTTATCATCGAGACACTAATTTATACCACGTATCGATATTTAAGAAAGAAAATAATTTTCTTTACCGCTACAAAATTACCAGGGCCCGCTGGAAGAGCAGTTTCATAACTGAAGTGGCTACCCTGGGTAAATAAAACGTTATTATTATTATTATTATTATTATGTTACGAATCTGTTTGGCGTGGAAAGAAAAAGGGGTAACCGATTCATAGTGATAAAACTTTTGCTGTCCGATTTAATTGTTTAATATATTAGGTTGATTTATTCAAGATTGAAGAAAATGTCGTCTTATTCAGTTATCCTTTGAAAGATTTAAAACTCATTAAACAAAATTCCCCAAGGAATGAGATTTAATACATCAATGTACCAATCATAGTTATCAATACACCATGAAAGTGAAGCTTTGTTGTTCATTTGGGGCTTAGTTTGAAGAGTAGTATTCACAGACCTGTAAATAGAACTCGAGCGATCATGCCGGGGATGACGATCATGAAGAGAGGTAAGATTTTGGCGTAGCCAGCAAAGACGCATCCTCCCTGGGCATGTGAAAGACTCTTAGCTGCCAGTGTTCTCTGAACCATCACCTTTTAATAACAAGTATACAGAATGACAGATTTTTACAGATTTAATCATTTAAAAACGAATGTCTTCTTCATTTTTTTTCTTCCAATTTCTCTCTTACCAGTCCAAAGTCTGACAATGACATGGACAATTATAGAACCCGAATCCAATAGAATTTTTAAAAATCGGATTAGTTCTTTGTTATTCAAAAGGCTCAATTTTTCTATTGGGTCATCCAAAATCCTTGAAAATTTTAGAAAATATTGATCCACTATCTCTACTTAAGCAAAACAAATATCAAGTAATTTCGAGCTTTCTGTTTTATAAAACAATATTCTTTGAAAGGTATTGGGGGGGGGGGATTCCGGGTATTACAGCCCCGGATTACAGCAGAATCTTGATGGGCCTCCCTCCCTAATAAAGTGTCATGATCGCCTAAAAGACCCGGATATATTGGTGATATCTCAGAAATGGAGTGATAAAACATTCTGAAACTATAGTGTAAACTTAAGAATTCTCTACTCTCAGTCTCTGATCTATTATTGTACTCGTGCTAATTATCAGCTTGTAACTCTTGCACTCCTGAAATACACAGCTAAATCCAATCATAAAGAAATGAACAGGGAGCATTCTGAATCGTTTGCTTCTGTTTGTTTCATCAATAATTTTGGGGGTATTTTTTGGGTCTCTTTTTTATAGTGCAATTTTTCCTTTTTTCTTTGCATGTACCAAAATGCGGTGGTAAAATTCCCTGAGGTTGGTAGACAACATTTCAAGTCCTTTTCATTTTGCTCATGTTAGAAATACTTCATTTTTGTTCTTTTGCCAGTTGCAAAAGCAGTATTTTCAATAACATCTGAAGTGAACTTTAAATCTCTGTTAAATCTCTAACTTTCTTCTTTAAAGAAATAAAAAAATGTCACATTTTCTCTGAGCCATTTGAGCTTAATGCCTGTTTACACATAAAAATGAATTAGCAAACATCAGAAATGTATGCATATGTATACATGAAAGCCCACAAGAGCCTTTTTTAAACAAAGCAAGAATGTAAACCAATAATTACATTAAATGATTTTTAAAATAGAATATGGCAATTATGAGATCAGTATGTTTTTATGTTCTTAATATTCGTACCTGTTCGGCGCAAAAATATGTTATCGACGCCGTAGTCTGTCCGAGCAGAAAACCGATCCAGGGAAAATCCGAATTGTACGGATCGGCACTGCGAAGCATCTGGAATGCCTTCGGATTCGGATATCCGCAGGAATAATTTGGCGTTTGAAGAGTTTCGTTCGAAATGGCCTGGAAATACCTTACCTTCAGCTCTTCAAAACTGCCGATCTTTTGGTAACCTAAATATATTAAAGGGAGTCACTCGTTAGTTTCCATGTGCAGAAGGCCATAATTCGCTGACACCAAACTCGTCTATCGAGAGTCGTCGGGTGTCGGAAAAGTGAGATAATGACTTACCATGTGGGGGAAAGGGTGGGTGGGGGGGGGGGGCGACCGCCCTCACCGCCCCCTGGCTACGCGCCTGCCATTTACTTCACCTGGGTTGAGTGTGGCATATGTAGATTAATGTCTTGCCAAAGGATATTAGTGACGCCGCGGACCTTGTGATCCACAGTCCGGTGACATATTCAGCCGAACGCGATACCTCTACAATAGCATGTAAACATAATGCACTTTTTCCTTATTCAAATCGATTTCTAATTAGGCCTATGTATCATTTGTACTAGTCAATGTGTTCTCGTGTCAATACTGCTACATTTGTGTTGTATCATATGGATTGGTTGGCTGGACAATTCAAATAAGTTTTTTTACGAAAACATTCACAATTAAACTTTGAATAAAAAAATAAAAAATATGGTCACATGAAACGTAGGTATTTAAATAGGTTCGTTGTGGTATTCCTTTTCCATGTAGAAACACAGTGAAAAGGCGACTAAAATCTAGGGGAATGAACTTTCAATTTGTTTTTAATATTTATCTAGTAATGAAATATTTAATGACCATGACTGTGAGTATCATACAAACACACTTGAAGGGAGGAAGCTTGTGTCCTTTCTTGTCCAGCCTCTTATTCCGTCATAAAGTTTTACAAAATCACAAGCTGGCAAATACTGGACCTAGCTTTGCTCATAAATCGAAGTTGATGACTGTTTGCCATTTATATGATAGGCTAATATTTCGCCGTGTATGACCTTATAAACGATAACTTTAATAACACGATTACACATTTATGAGCAGTGGAACAAATATACTCCGATGTAAACTATCCTCAGTTGACCCTGAATTCTTATTTATGCACATAATAGTGAATTCAAAATACGGCCTCATCCGGCATCGTTTGAGAGATGACAAATTTGTATAAACTCATAAATTCAAAGTAGACCATGACTTTGCGGGAAAGAGATTTTTGCGCAATAATCCCTTTTCCCATTTCCCCCCAAAAGAATGAGAATTTGGTTGCCGTATAATTTTTCAAGCTGGCATATTGTCGAGGATTCCATATCATCGGCGTTAGCCCTATGCAAAGAAAAGGCATCTCATTTTCACCATTTCAGGGAGATTGATTCAAAATATTAAACAATTTCTGTTTTTCAACTGATCTAAAACGATTTATTGAGTGGAAGAAACAAAATCATTCGCGATTTTGACTGCCGAACCTTATTAATTTTTGTATTTGTCATTTTTACTTTCATTTTACAACTTGTAGGATAAACAATATTAATCAATTACAAATTAAAAGAACATAATGAACTAAAGGTAAATATTGAACAATTATTGAAATAGAGGATTTATTCAAACGAAGAGGGGTACATTTAAAACGTGTGTACATGTGTGTACATCAAATATAGAACAGTACTGCGGTAATACATACTGATGTATTTCGTTCCCTAGTAACTCCACTGCTCCCCTCACCCTCCTCTTCTGTACCTCGAACATCTTTGCGTTCACAGCTTTTAGGACATGATTTAAAATAGTAGTCCAACTTACTCTTGACCATGAGAACGAGTCCACCAGCTATCATGATGAAAACCTGTACAGTATCCGTATACATCACAGCCGACAGACCACCTGAAGAAAATAATTGGGAGGGGAAACATAGATCTGCATTAGTTTATGTAAAGCTACGGTCACAAATGTTCGTACGTACGAACGATGCGTATAGTACAAATCTCCCTGTTTTTCCATTGTCTTTCCGAACTTCCATTGTCTGAAAATCGTTCGTACGGCGTTCGTAGCAGTTGACATTTGTGACCGAGGCTGTAGTTTTTTCAGAATATATAGTTTAGCGAAAATACAACTTTATACGTATTTCCTATTATTTGTTCGAGATGATACCATATGTTTGAAATTAACACGGATTCTACTTTGTATAAATGAGGAAAACCTACGCGTTTCATATAATTATGGGCATCTGATTAATTATCCGTTTATACAAAATGTATTCCTATTCTTGAGTAACGGATTCGACTTTTATAGTTTCAAGCACTCAGTAAAATTAAATAGCATATCATACATATTTAGTAACATAAAAGTGATGAAGATAACAAACTTGTACAAACATTCTCCGACCGATACGAACATGTTTTCTGCGTATTCATATTTACAGAGCCCGCTCTCTTTGGAGTGCCAGGTGGCTGCTTTACTTTTTATTGAAGATTTCGTTTCCATTCATTTTCATTATTTTGTTTTTGATGTATCATTCTCTCTCTATCTCTTTTTGTTTATAGAAAGGGGGGTTCTAAAAATGACACAAAGGCAAGTATAATGTTATAAAATGTAACTTAGAAACTTTCCTTCTTGATGCCATGTTTGGTTCATGCAAAGAATTTTGGTAAAAGCATGGAAACACTTCGCACTCCATTGACCAGTTAATTGCCCAGGGCCTACCAGTAATCTATTGTATCTTACCATGCATTGTGTCTATCTGTATTATATATTGTAGGTTATGAATTCATGGTAAGTTACTATTTATTGTAAAGTTACTGTTGATTAGGGGATAGGCCTATGCGATTAATATGGGAGACCAATCCCAACTGCTATTGAAACTATTGGTGTTATTGTTACATTTTACATGACTGTTAGAAAGCATGTAATATGCTTTTAAGTAAGCAAGCAGGGGACCAACGGCTTTGAACCTCCGGGGGACTTGGAAATGAGGATTCATGCATGCCTTACCAAAGGGCACTAGCGCATCGCTTGGTTTCGAACCCTGGACTTCCCGGTTTCGAACCCTGGACTTCCCGGTTACGAGACCACTGCTCAACCACTGAGCCATCACGCCATCAACTGTAATGTTACATGGTCACGATGTACTTAGTTGGATCGAATCCTGGATTAAACTTAGTACGCTTATAATGAACAATGATAGTTTTACCTGTGGCGGTGAAGAAACATGCAAGCGCTAATATGAGCAAAATGGCGGAATACCGGTTCCATCCTAACGCTTGTTGGAGAAACAGTGAACCTGCGTACAAATCAACCTGAACAAAAATGGAGAGGGTAATAGAGAGCACAACGAGAGAGAGAGAGAGAGAGAGAGAGAGAGAGAGAGAGGGGGGGAGAGAGGGAGGGAGAGAGAGAGAGAGAGGGGGAGTGAGAGAGAGAGAGAGAGAGAGAGAGAGAGAGGGGGGAGTGTGAGTGAGAGAGAGAGAGAGAGAGAGAGAGAGAGGTGGAGCAGAAACCGGGAGACGTGAATTGACCGAAGAGGAAGATTGGTGGGGAAGAAAGAGTGAAACAAAGAGAGAGAGACAGACAGACAGACAGGGGTCGAGTTAAGGGTAAGAATAATAGCAGAAAAAAAAATCAGACATCAGTAATATTTGTATTTCCATGGTATTATTGAGTTTATTGACCATTGACCCTGATTTATATTATTCACAAGTACAAAGGCCTTAAGGCCATGTTGGCGGTCTTTGTGGAGCTCCCATGTTCCCACGCTCGACAGCGGTAGAAACCGAGTTCATTATGCATGCCATCGATTTATTTATTTATTTATTTCTGATATTTATACAGGGTAGCACATATCACCAATTTGGAGGTCTTCCAAGAGGCCCTGTTTGGTAACAATAAAACAAATAACAGCATCAAAAACAAAATCGATAAATACATAAGCATATACACAGGTAAAATACAAATTAATTGGTATCCCCATGAAATAACTGATCATTCAAGAATTATCCTTGACCATTTACAAGAAATAGGTGAATGGAATTTTCAAATTAAATTAAAAAAAATATTTAAAAAATTAAATTAAAATAAAATAAAGAATAGATGATAACCACGTATTCAAATGAAAGGGAAAAAATGATTGAAAACGTTCATTTAATAATCTTGTTATATACATGTTTACATTCAGTTGGTGCCAATGTCATGCATTGATCTATACATCAACACTGCACGTCCAAATTGGAAACGTGTCTGAATAGGCATCATGCATCTAAGCGACTAAACATATCATTTGAAGATACTTCAAATCCTTCTCCAGCACTACACGTGCAGCTCGTTTTTGAACCTTTTGTAATTTAATCGTTTGTCTTTGAAATCGCTCAGACCACACCGAGGAACAATAATCAAAATGGGGAAGTACGATGGCATTATACAGAAGTTTCAGAGATCTTGTTGGAACATAACTTTTGGCTCACTTAATATTTCTTTGAGCAGTTTTAATAACTTTTTCCACATGCTCCGTCCAACGTAACTCCTCGTCAATCATGACACCCAGACATTTTGCCACTTTGACTCTTTTCAAACAGCTGCCGTTTAGTGTGACAGAAAAATCACTTACTTCGTTAAGAACTGATCGTGATCCAATAGGCATCACATTTGTCTTATCCGCATTAAGAACTAGACGGTTTGTTGTTACCCATGAAAATATATTGTGATGATTCTTTTCATCTTATTTGGTAAACACCCGAACGGTTCCAAATTCCCCATTGAGAGCCCACTACTATGTATCTTTAACATGTTGAATGTTTGATTTATGTCCATGGATATATACGCATTTCTAACAAACGGATACATTATACAATTTTCCGAAATTTGTATAACATGTATAGAATGTGTATAAGAGGAAGTAGAGCTTATTTTGTCCCATAAGTTGCAAACCGCATCTATGAGCCCTATGTCCGATCATTGTAATAGTGGATTTTCAAAGATCTTTAATTAGACCATAATGTAACGTGAAATGACACGTTTGATGTCAATTTATATACAGAACTACACAATACTAAGTTATACGTATGGGCAATCAAATTCCAATACAAATATTCCTAGTACTAGCCCACACAGTGAAATAGGAAACATGTAGGGGAGATTACGTAGATTCAGTTTAAGGAAAAATCCACCCTGATATGAAATTGATTTTAATAGAAGCAGACAAGACTGAGAGAAACAGTTCAGTGAAAGTTTGAACGAACACTGATTAAAATACGAAAGTTATGATTTTTGTAATGGTGGCAACTATGCAACGTATCTTGCGAGGTCCCCTCCCGTTTGCCTGTTACTAAACAAAGCTATTGAAAAATCTATATTTTCCCGAAAGACAATTTTCAATCTTACATTCACCCTAAATATAATATTATACATGTACTTCCAAACATGTTTTGTTTAAATATACACAACCCCTGTATGAAACAAATCCATTCCGTCATCAATAACTAAGAAAATGAACGATTATGAAATTGTCTGTACAAATTAAAGGAGAGAGGAGCTCGCATGATACGTCACAGAGTTGCCAATTTCTGTTTCACTGACGTCAATTTTAAAAAGTCATAACTTTCCTCATTTTAATCGGCTATTGCTCAAACTTTCACTAAATTTGTCGTTTTTCTGCTTAAAATAAAATCTACTTGAATGATATCAGGGTGGACTTCCCCTTTAAAGGTACTATGTCCCATTTGCAGGCCAACAAATGAAAAGGTCAAATTCCAACGGCATTTGAAAGATAATACTAATTTACATGTAGAACTTCCCTAAAAAGGTGGGGCTTGAAAATGTCTTCAAGTGGGAAAATAACGACTATTAGTTGTCAAATTGAATAAGGAGCTATAGAGCCAATAAGTAATAGTCTTGATTTTCAGACTATTGTACCGAATGGACATACGTTTTATGCTGCGCACAGATTCAATCAGTTTAATTTTGGCCATCACAAGAAGTGGGTTATTGATGTAGACAAATGCTCATGTACTCTTTACAGCTCATTTTATGTATGTTATTACCAAAGAAGAAAAAAGCCAGTCAGTCACTCAATAGTGTCTGACAGTGAAGTCTAGCAAGTACACGGGTTTCCTTGCATAATTTGAATATTTGGACACTGCTAACGTTTAAATTTCACAGATAGGACGTACATGACATATTCATAATTCCTGCAAAGTTCTACAGAATTTGAGGTTGGCTGCAAAAGGGACATAGTACCTTTAAATGTCCCAATGTATGTGTGACCTACCGACACTCTTGCAATCACATAAACAGTGATGGACATGCAAGCAAGGTACACTCGTATTCGTTGACTACCGAATCTCTTCATCATGAATTCAGGCAAGGTGCACACCTGCATGTATCAAAGAAATCACGATAAGTCACAAAGTCAAGTCGATATTTTCGTGGGAGGGGTCCTTGATTTTGAAAGCAGGGGGCAATTGAAAAATAAGTTAAAATAAAATTGACTTTATGAATGAAGTAATTATGAAACAAATCAAGCAGATGATTATTTTAGAAGCGTTTCAAGGATTTTTGTTTATTAAAAGAGGAGGGGGGGGGGCAATTAAAAAGATAAAATAAAATTGTCTTCATGAAAGAAGTAATTATGAAACAAATCAAGCATATAATAATTTTAGAAGCGTTTCAAGACTTTTTGTTTATTAGAGGAGGCCATTACGAAAATAAAAGGTCAGTAGGCCTATAGAAGGAATTACGATGACACAAAACAAGCCGATAATGCAGGGGTCGGATCCAAAATTTCGTAAAAAGGGTAGCCCAGAGGGATCTATTCAGACGTTTGTTTTAATGTCCATATTACAGAAATTGCGGTGACCCAAAGCAAGCCGATAATTAAGATTAAGGGACGAATCCATATGTTTTGTTAGGGGGGAGGGGGTAGGGCAATTTTTTTTTTTTTAAAGCGCCTGTATCAAAGAAAATTAAATTACACAAATCAAGACGATAATACAAGGGACGGTTCCGGGATTTCATAGAGAGGGTGGACGACAAGTAGAAAAACAAAGAAATCAAGATGACACAAAATGAATGTTCCTACAAGCCCAGGTTACCGGGCGGGTCCCGGATTTGTAAAGGACGGTACATCCCTTTTTTATAATAAATAATAACTAGATAGTAAAACAAATATGTATGTGGGAGTCGAAATTTCTAGTAGGGGCACATTTTGTTCGGGGCGTACTTAAGTTTTGAATTGGGTACGAATCGTATATTCGTCGGTGGATAATGAACGAAGACAAGGTTTAATCAAATTGGGAAGGCGTCACCAAGAACAAAGTATTCTTCAAGAGTACAGATGGAGCATGTCTTCCTTAGTTCATGTTAATGTATTACATGATTTACATAACAAATATAAACATACTTTATTAGGCTATTGAATTCATTTTGAAATCTTGTGGTCCTAGATTTATAGGCCTATAATTATCTCAATAAGATATAATTTGAAAACAAAACAAAAATGAAAAATGATAACTGTAAAGGGGAATTTTGATAAAAGAAGGGCAAATATGTTTGAGCTAAAGAAAAATCTCAAAGCTTTAAATCCACGACAAGTGTGAAAGAAAACACTTTGAGGGGTGAAATTACATAATCCATCAATGGATGTGTCCAACAACAACAAATGACAGCCCCGCTTTCATTTAGCACCCTCGCCCCTCCCCCCCCCCCCGGCCCG